>JACXGJ010018404.1:0-10262 GCA_016801105.1 Esox niger
TGTGTTGTCATTTTCCATGTGGGAGAGGGCGGTGTGTGTTGTCATTTTCCATGTGGGAGAGGGCGGTGTGTGTTGTCATTTTCCATGTGGGAGAGGGCGGTGTGTGTTGTCATTTTCCATGTGGGAGAGGGCGGTGTGTGTTGTCAGGGCGATGGCATCACCCGTAGATCTATTGGGGTGGTGTGCAAATTGAAAGGGGTCCAAGGTGTCAGAAAGGGTGGAGCAGATGTGAGTTCTGACCAGCTGCTCGAAGAACTTCATGATGGTGGAGGTCAGTGCTACAGGGATGATGGTGGAGGTCAGTACTACAGGGATGATGGTGGAGGTCAGTGCTACAGGGTGGTAGTAGTTCAGGCAGGTGATGGATGGTTTCTTTGGTACAGGGATGATGGTGGAGGTCAGTACTACAGGGTGGTAGTAGTTCAGGCAGGTGATGGATGGTTTCTTTGGCACAGGGATGATGGTGGAGGTCAGTGCTACAGGGATGATGGTGGAGGTCAGTACTACAGGGCTGTAGTAGTTCAGGCAGGTGATGGAAGGTTTCTTTGGTACAGGGATGATGGTGGAGGTCAGTACTACAGGGCTGTAGTAGTTCAGGAAGGTGATGGAAGGTTTCCTTGGTACAGGGATGATGGTGGAGGTCAGTGCTACAGGGAGGTAGTAGTTCAGGAAGGTGATGGAAGGTTTCTTCAGTACAGGGATGATGGTGGTCTGTTTGAAGCAGGTGGGGTTTACAGACAGACTGGGAGCGGTTGAATATGCAGCTGCCATGTGGAGGGTTCACACTTGACAGATACTTGCCTTTTGGATAATACAGGTTAGTATCCAGACATTAATATTTGGCCACAAAACATAAAGTAAATTTATTTGTGCCTCTAGTGCACCCCCTGAGGACCCAGCCTGGAGTATTGAAAAATAATTATAATAACGTCAGCCGTGGTTTGGGACAGAGTGTGGTCGTCCCGGCCGTGGTTTGGGACAGAGTGTGGTCGTCCCGGCCGTGGTTTGGGACAGAGTCTAGTCGTCCTGGCCGTGGTTTGGGACAGAGTGTGGTCGTCCCGGCACAGAGTGTGGTCGTCCCAGCCGTGATTAGGGACAGAATGTAGTCGTCCTGACCGTGGTTAGGGACAGAGTATAGTCGTCCCGGCCGTGGTTAGGGACAGAGTGTGGTCGTCCCGACCGTGGTTAGAGACAGAGTCTAGTCGTCCCGGCCGTGGTTTGGGTTAGAATTAGGATTGGGGATATATGCTGAGACAGAGTCTGTGTTTCCCAACAACTGAATGCCTTCCTGAAGACAAATAAAATTTACAAAATCCTCCAGTCCGTTTTCAGACCCCATCATAGTTCTGAGAGTGCACATTTCCTGCCTGTTGGGCCCTGTCTGGGGCCTCCTCCGGATAGGGCCACAGTGTAACTGGACCCCCCTGACTCAGCCCCAAGGTCTTACGCTGCTATATTATTGTGCTGGGGGAGTAGGGTCTACATTTTCCATGTTTTCTGTCGTTTTAAACTTAGGAGGACATGAGGTCTTAACCCACACCTACAGAGTACCAGGTTTGACTCGTTGCGGTCCCTGTCCAAAGTCCTCCTGGTTGTGTTGCAGATCAATACGATACCTGATGATTTCAGCTGCCACTCTGCTGACCCCCCCCTCCCCCTCTCTGTCCCTGTCCTTGTCCATCTGGTCATGCCTCCGATCTGGACTAGGTTTAAATAGACTGTCCCTGTCCTTGTCCATCTGGTTATGCCTCCTTTCTGGACTAGGTTTAAATAGACACTGGGCTTAGCCTACATGCATCAATTAACTATTACAATTTTGACTCTTAATATGTTCAGCCAGCACAGCCAGAAGAGGACTGGTCAACCCTCGGAGCCTGGTTCCTCTCTAGGTTTCTTCCTAAATTTAGGCTTTCTAAGGAAGTTTTTCCTAGCCACTGAAAGTTCATCACTACTGTTGTTCGCTCCCAGGGGTTTAAGGCCGGGTGTTTTGTAAAACACTTTGTGACAAAAAGGGCTTTATAAAATCAGTTTGACTGATTGATAATTCAAATGGCATGGTTGACTTGCACAACGTGAAGGCACCATTAATGGCGAACAATATATACAGGTTTTGGAGCAACTTATGCTGCCCTCCAGGCAAAGTCTTTTTCTGGGAAGGCCTTGGTTATTTCAGCAAGACAATGCCAAACCACATTCTGCACATATTACAACAGCATGGCTCCGTAATAAAATAGTCTAGGTGCTAAACTGACCTGCCTGCAGTGCAGACCTGTGACCCATTTGAAAACATTTGGTGCATTGTGAAATAAAATGGATGACAAACGAGACCCCTAACAGCTGTTGAGCAGCTGAAATCCCATATCAAGCAAGAATGGGAAAACATTTAACTTTCCAAACTACTGCAATTGGTCTCCTCAGTTCCCAAACGCTTACAGCGTTTTTTGTTTCAGTTTCACGTTTCAAAGGTCAAGTTTTAAAGGTCTATTTGTCAAATGCAGCGAACAACACAGCTTCTTCCTGCACACTTAAATTCTTGTGACATGGCATCTGACTCCTAAGTAGTGAGAGTTAAGGAAAATATAGGAACACAGATATAGCCAGACAAAAATATAAAATAACACAACAATTTACAGTGAATATAGAAAGTCTACAAACCCAGGTGTTTTGTAAAAGCATTTTGTGAAAACTTCTGATGTAAAAAGGGCTTTATAAAACCTATTTGATTGATTGATTGAAATCTTGGAGGGGGAAAATATAAAACTCACAATAACCAAATACTTTTTATATCCACTGTACATAACACTGTACACTAGCAGCAGTTTAAAACGAGTGATGTAAACTTTGTGTAAAAAGAATAGGTGATGCAACACAGTGGTGAATATGGCCTTTTCCCACCTTTTCTGAAACATATGATACGGTGTCTGTATTATTTTCACATCACATGTTTTTGTTTGCAATTTACCTAGCATTCCAGTGCCCATTTGTCCTGTGATGCTCAAGATAGCTTTGGCAAAGCAAAGGTACGTATCCCATAGAGCAACAATTGATAAACAAAACATGATAATCTATCCTGTCAATTCTATACTTATCATTAAGAGCATCTGCTAAATGAATTAAATGTACAAATGTTTTCTGACACTAGCAGGTCCCTTACATCAGGTAACATCTGGGTATTGTACTTAGTGAATAAAGATGATTCTGACATACAGACTGGTCCTGTCAGGATCGTCTAGGTGCAAGAAAGGTGGAGCGGACTGCGGAGTCTTTGAGTTACTTATTTTTAATACGTGTGCTGACATACGCTCAATCAAACATAGAGACAATAACACACAAAGAAAAGGGAGCAGAGGGAACATATATACTGAGGGGAATGACTTAATGATGAGCAGGTGCGCTAGACGAGACAGGTGCAATGAGTTGATGAGCAGGGCGATGGTGTCAGAAGGCCGGTGACGTCGAACGCCGAAGCCCGCCTCCTGCAGGGGGAGGATGGGCAGTAGATGGCGTATTCGTCACAGGTCCGGAGATATTTGGACACTGACACAATTTTGTACACCACCACATTGGATTTGTAATGAAACAAATAATAGGCTATTGAAGTGTAGATTTTCAACTATAATTCAAGGGGTTGAAAAAAAATATTGAATGAAGTGTTTAAGAATTGCAACCATTTTCACACACAGTCCCTTTATTTCAGGGGCTCAAATGTAATTGGACAAATTAACACAATCAAATAAAATGTTCATTTTTAATACTTTGTCAAGAATCCTTTGCGGGTAATGACTGCTTGAAGTCTGGAACGCATAAACATCACCAAACGCTGGGTTTCCTCCTTTGTGATGCTTTGCCAGACTTTTTCTTCTGCTGTCTTCAGTTCTTGTTTGATCATGGGTTTTGCTGCCTTCATTTGTCTTCAGCACAAGAAATGCATGCTGGATCAGGTTGAGATCAGGTGATTGACTCGGCCATTGCAGAATATTCCACTTAATTGCCTTAAAAACTCCTGGGTTGCTTTTGCAATATGTTTTGGGTCATTGTCCATCTGTAAAGTGAAGCGCCGTCCAATCAGCTTCACAGATTTTGGCTGAATCTGAACTGACAATATATCCCTATACACTTCAGAATTCATCCGGCTGCTTCTGTCTTCTGTCACATCATCAGTGACTCACTAGTGACCCAGTGCCATTGGAAGCCTTGCATGTCCATGCCATCACACTGCCCCCACCGTGTTTTACAGGTGATGTGGTATGCTTCAGATCATGAGCCGTTCCACGCTTTCTCCATACTCTTCTTCCCATCATTCTGGTACAGGTTGATCTTAGTTCATCCGTCCAAAGAATGCTGTTCCAGAACAGGCTGGCTTTTTTGGGTGAAGAATGTATCAAATTAAACTACATATTCAGTACAAGCAGCTGCCATGTGGAGGGTTCACACTTGACAGATACTTGCCTTTTTGATAATTCAGGTTAGTATCCAGACATTAATATTTGGCCACAAAAGCATAAAGTAAATTTGTGCCATCATATCACAGAATTTTCCATTCATCAAGTTGAATGGAGAAATATAACGGAACGATCCAATGGATTAGAAAAATAATGGAGGTGTAAAAATGTATTTTGTATATTTTGGAAATCAGGAACAAATTTGATCAATTAATGTCACTGATCTTCCAATCAAAAAGTCAGAGCTTTGGAATATATCCCCAATTCCTAACTTGGTATAATGAGTGTGATGACTACAAAACATTTTTTTCCAGTTTGGGGTTGTTTTCCCAACCCCTAGATCCCACAAAATGATCTGCGATTTCCCAGATCTAAATTCCAAGCTGTCTTGAAATGTTATTATTTTAGATGCGCTCAGTCGTTATTCACAAAAAGGAAGAATCTCTATAACAATCATTCAGCAATTGCAAACGTTTTGTTCAATAGTCTTTAGGTTTGTGGGTAGAAGCGGTTCAAAAATTCTGTTGTTTGTGCATGTGATCATAAAAATTGGGACACTGCCGCTTTAAAGAATTCTGCTCCTCAACTTTCTCACAAGTGCGGTTGGTGTGTCTGTGAGCACCAAGTGGCTGGTCTGTTTTGCAGTGCCTCAGTCTTCGTAGATTCCTCACACTGAATTTTTGTTCTTGGAAAGTGAGTATTCAACATTGGATATGATTTACATTCAAGTCATTTACACATAATTACAGTAGTCAGTGGATGCATTGTTGTCATTTTGGTTGTTATATAACAACCAATGAGTTGTAAAACACGCTAAAATAATTACAGAAGTATATTGCAAACAGTTCGTGGACTACATTGGTTTGTCTTTACATCCCACAAAGGCTAATACTTTAGTACAAGACTGTATGGGAATGCAGAATGAGACCTGTAGCAGAGCATTCATTACGAAAAGGCTCTATATTTTCCTTCATTGCATTACGTTTGTGTTGACATTAAGTTAGGTGTCATTCTGTTCTGTAAAAGGAAAATAAGTTGTGATTGTTGTGACAGACCATTTAGCCATGTCCTGTTCTATGAGAAGTCTGGCGGAGGATGATGATAGATACCTGAAGTCCTTCCAGTTGTTCCTAGAGCGCTCATCCGAACATCAATGCATGCAGGATTTCATCCAGATCATCCTGCCTGACGTACTAGCAAGGTAATCGTTCTGACACACTAACACAACCTTTCCGAAATGCTAGCAAGGCAGTCCTTCCAACAGGCTAGCAAGGCAGTCCTTCCAACAGGCTAGCAAGGCAGTCCTTCCAACAGGCTAGCAAGGCAGTCCTTCCAACAGGCTAGCAAGGCAGTCCTTCCAACAGGCTAGCAAGGCAGTCCTTCCAACAGGCTAGCAAGGCAGTCCTTCCAACAGGCTAGCAAGGCAGTCCTTCCAACAGGCTAGCAAGGCAGCCCTTCCGACATGCTAGCAATCCAGCTTCTGAGATGCTAGGTACCAGGTAACCGTTTTGAGTTTCTAGGTAAGTACCATCAATGTTCTGACATAATAGGTAATAGTTCTGATAATAGCCTATTAACGTTTGAGATATATAACCAGTCTGACATACTCGCAAGGGAAGAGTTTTTACATACTAGCCCAGTACCATTACAGGTCAGACAATTAATCAATAAAATGTATTTTCACTTTTTTTCAACATCAGTTGTCGCAAAATACCTATATAAATACCCAGACTTAAAACCCAAAGAGAGCACAAAGAAATGGATTCACATAGACCAGAATAAAACCACAGCATGGTCAGAAGGCTGTACTGGGTGTACTAGGTGAAAAGAAGAGACTACATTAACGTTTGGGCCACATCAGTATTTTGTTCAGATATTAGCAATCTAACAGTTCAGACACGATGTAACCATTCTGAGATGCGAGGTAGTTAACTGTTTCCACATAGTGTCTCATCCTTATGCAAAACTAACCATATCATGTGTGACACCAGCAAAGTGACATCCTGACTGTCCCTTCTGCAGCATTGGAAGTGGGAATGACAATCTTAATGTGATGGGAGTCGGAAGTGGAGCAGGTGAGAATGAAAGTCTACAACATATTACAATGTGTGTTAATAACAGAAATTCACATTGTATGTAGTTTAATCAAAAGGCATTCATGAAATGTCCCACATCCTAGATTTCTTTGACATATGTGAACATCCTAAAAGGTGTACTGACACACTTTCATTAAACGATGCTTGGAGATGGTTTCTAGGGAGGGTTAGTCTTGTTATCAAGGCCGTCATCTCTTTCTTCATAGTCATTCAATCTTTCAGCGCCACAGTTTTATTACTAAATGTTGATCTTTGACCACTGTTGTTTTTGCACATTTCAAACTTGTTGTTACTGCCTGGCCATTCTGACAGAATATGGATGTGTGCAAGGACACCAGCAAACTTGATAAAATAATGTATTCGGAGATAACATACAGTCCCCTCGAAAAATATTGGAACGGCAAGGCAAATTCCTATGTTTTTGTAGTTCACTGAAGACATTTGGGTTTAAGATCAAAAGATGAGTATGAGACAAGAGTTAAGAATTTCAGCTTCCATTTCCTGGTATTCACATCTAGATGTGTTAAACAACTCAGGACATACCACCCTTTGTTTGAACGCACCCATTTTTAAAGTGAGAAAAAGTATTGGAAAATGTGACTGACAGATGTTTCCTGTTGCCCAGGTGTTATCTTTTAGGTTGATTGTTCAAACATTAAATAGCTCTGCATGACTAGTCTAAGTTTCCATCCTTGGTTTAAACCTATAAATACTGCATTTCTTGTATAAGAGGATAAACCAACATGAAGACCAGAGAGCTGTCTATGGGAGAAAAGCAAGCCATTGTCAAGCTGAGAAAAGAAAGCCATTGGGCCTAGCAAGCACAACAATTTGGAATGTCCTGAAAAAGAAAGAAACTACTGGTGTACTGAGCGACAGACATCGAACAGGTCGGCCAAGGAAAGCAACAGTAGTTGATGACAGAAATATCATGGGAGCTGTGAAGAAAACTCCCAAAACATCAGTGACCTCCACAGTGCAGGTGTGAAGGTATCACAATCCACTGATCGAAGAAGACTCAGAGAGCAGAATTATAGATGCAAACCACTCATATGCAGTAAGAATCGGAAGGCCAGATTAAAATTTGCAAAGAAGTACAGAGATGAGCCGCAAAAGTTCTGGAACACAATCTCATGGACTGATGAGACCAAGATGAATCTCTACTAAAGTAATGGAAAGGCCAAAGTGTGGAGAAATAAAGGAACTGCTCATGATCCAAAGCATACAACCTCACCTGTGAAGGTAATGTCGTGGCTTGGGCGTGCATGGCTGCTTCTGGAACAGACTCATTAATATTTATTGATGTTGTAACTGATGATGGTAGCAGCAGAAAGAATTCAGAAGTGTACAGAAATATTTTGTTTGCCAATTTACTGAGAAATCAGTTGAAACTGATCAGGAGGAAGTTTATCAGGCAGCAGGACAATGACCCAAAGCAGACTGCCAACAGAACAAAGGACTTCATCAGGGGGAAAAAGTGGAAGGTTAGAGCATGGATTTTACCTCCTTAAGGGGAGACTGTAGGGAGAAAAAACCCAAAACAAGAACTGAAAGAAGCTGTGGTAAAAACCTGGAATAGCATCACAAATGAATAATACAACAGTTTGGTGATGTCAATGGGTCACAGGCTTGAAGCAGTTATTACAGGCAAGGCTTATGCCACCAAATATTAAATGTTATTTACTCTAAGATTATTTGTTCCTTTACTTTTGTTCACCTTAAAATGCTGTTGTCTAATACAAAAGGTGATGTCCTAAGTTGTTTAACACATCTAGATGTGAATACCAGGAAATGAAAGCTGAAATTCTGAGCTGTTGTCTCATACTCATCTTTTGATCTTAAACCCAAATGTCTTCAGTGACCAACAAAAACAAAATAATTTGCCTTGCCTTTCCAATATTTTTGGAGGTGACTGTATGATGATAATTGTGATAGCATGTAATGTAAAAAGATATCATAAACGAAATATACATGTAAAATCCTAAACAAGTAATGTTTAAGTCCTCAAATGAAAGGTAAAATCGCTTGTTTTTCATGTAAAACATGCATGAAATGAGTTTGAATAGGAAATGTACAAAATGAATAGGAAATATAGTCTTTGTCAAGTTTAGAAATGATGATGTTTAATTGGAATAATAACTGTCCTTTAAACTTTTCTTCAAAGAATTCTCCATTTGCAGCAATTACAGCCTTGCTGACCTTTGGCATTCTAGTTGTCAATTTGTTGAGGTAATCTGAAGTGATTTCCCCAATCCATCCTGAAGCACCTCCCACAAGTTGGATTTGCTTGATGGGTACCTCTTATGTGCCATACGGTCAAGCTGCACCCACAACAGCTCAATAGGGTTGAGACCAGTGACTGTGTCGGCCACTCCATTATAGACAGAATACCAGCTGACTGCTTCTTTCCAAAGTAGTTCTTGCATAGTTTGGAGCTATGCTTGGGGTCCCCCAGCACCCCCAAACCATCACATTGCCTCCACCATGCTTGACAGATGGCATCAAGCACTCCTCCAGCATCTTTTCATTTGGTCTGAGAGTCACAAATGTTCTTTGTAATCCGAACACCTCAGACTTAAATTGGGAAAAAAAGTGGACAAATCTTCATCTGTCCAGATTGTGTTTTTTGGCCCATCTTAATATTTTCTTTTTATTGGCCAGCCTGAGATATGCCTTTTTTGCAACTCTGCCTGCAAAACCAGAATCCCACAGTCACCTCTTCCCTGTTGACATAGAGACGTGTGTTTGTGCTATTTAATGAAGCTGCCAGTTGAGGACCTGTGAGGCGTCTGTTTCTCAAACTAGACGCTAATATATTTGTCCTCATTCTCAGTTGGGCACCATAACTTCCCACTCCTCGTTCTACTCTCGTTAGAGACCGTTTGTGTTTTTCTATAAGCAAAGACAATGTGCAATTGGAACACAGGACTGGTGGTTGCTGCTGATGGTCCTCTGTAGACCTATGTAAATATTCCATTGAAAATCAGATGTATCAAGCTACAATAGAAATGTACATCATTAACAATGTCTACACTGTATTTCTGATTAATTTGATGCTGTTTGAATGGACAGAATGTGTGCTTTTCTTTTGAAAAATTGACATTTCTATGTGACCCTAAACTTTTGAACAGTAGTGTATGCGTTGCAAACAAATAAAATAATGTTGCAATACCAGTCCTCTTCAAGGGCAGCAATGTGTGCACTTGAATCCACTCAGCTCTTCTGTCCTGTTGTCAGGGCAGCAGGGAACTGTATGTTCCTGGTTTTACCCCAAATCACCTGTTTTGTCCATAGGGGAGATTGACCTGCGGATGTTGACTGAACTCCACCTGAAGCATCCTGCTGTAACCATCAACAACCAGGTGGTGGAGCCCAGTGCCCAGCAGCTCAACATGTATAAGGGTGTGTTCAGTATAGTTCAGAGTTTTTTTGTTCAAGTAAGCTTTTTTCAGTATGTTCAGTAAAGTTCGGTGTGTTCAGCATACAGTTAATATAAAAAGTCTACACACCCCTGTTTGAATGCCAGAGGTTTTTGAAAAAAGTGAGATAAAGATAAATCATGTCAGAACTTTTTCTACCTTTTAATGTGACCTATAACGTGAACAATTCAATTGAAAGACAAATGGAAATCTTTGATTGGGGGAATTACTAATTAAGAACTCACAATAACCTGGTTGCATAAGTGTGCACCCTCTTAAACTAACACTTTGTTGAAGCACCTTTT
>JACXGJ010018405.1:0-10210 GCA_016801105.1 Esox niger
AGGTCTGCCACACCGTCTTTACAGCAGAAAGGACAAGACAGAACACTGCATCAGTTTAATTATTCTGGTGATGGAATTTTGGACTATAAAACGTGATAGCAGGACTGAGTTACTTAGATTTTTGCTTGATTTCCAACCACGCTTGTGTGGTTGTATTTCGATGATAATCCCATGCATGTAAAAATTAAAAACCATGATAGAACTTGCGACTCGAGACCGATACTATTTTTCTTTTACATTCTCTTGGGCCCTAGCAAACAGGCTATAACAATACAAAAAATACACTGATCTATTAAAGACATGGTGGAACCATTACTTAAATGTCAGAAGAAAAGTCAAAGCAACTTAAAATAATTATTATTAAGATTTGAAATAGGGAATATGGAAAAGATTGAATGTGTAGTGAATTTGGTGGTTTGTCTAATTAAGTTGTTTCAATCTGTTTTAAAGATATTGTTCACTGGCCAGTAGGTTTTAAATAGAAAGGCAAGTAAATACTGATCTTTTGGTGCTATAGTGGTAGTGCTTTACAAAGCACTATTTCACAGACATTTCAAATTTGCTGAAATAAAACCCCAAAATGGCCTTGAAGTATAATAACCATGAACAAAAATAAATAATAGGGCTTCGCTGGTAAATTACTAAGACCCAAACATAAAATTAAATTATAAAACAAGAAAAAGTAAATGAAAATACAACTCAAGATCCCTGATCTCCCCATGAACTGTTGAATGGCTCATGACTGGTATAGTCATAGATGTTGACAGCACGTTGTGTAGCGTGGTCCTCTCCATTCTTCCAACATTCCTAGTTGTTACATATGAAAAACTACAGGGGTTTAAAGACTGATTCTGCTGTTTTGTGCCTTGTGGTTTGATGTTGTCAGCCATTCTAGGGTCCAACGTTTGATGCGTGTCCACTGCTGTCTGTATTGTACCTCCCTGTGACCCCAAAGTCAAGTGTCCTTTGTCTTATGAGTCAGTCAAGATGGTTACCTCTCCTTCATAGACCTCAGCTCCTCAGGCTGTGAGGGTTGCCAGTAACGGTCCAGCCTTTGACTTTCTGTTGTACTTAAAGCAGGAACCGTCAGTGTCCTGGCTGGCTCGCCACTCTTACCGAGCCCAAGTCAGTCTCAGGTCTGGGCTTGGGTTGGCCCTGGAATTATCTGGGCCACAGGTGTCATTGGACAAGGTGTATCAGGTATATCAGTGATTCAAGATTCAGGACTCCTAGTTTATGGGGAAAAAAAGATGGAATCTGACAACAACACAAACTTAGAATCTTAACTAGGATTATGTGTATTTAACTAACTCTATTAAACCCCAATATTAAACACCAATCTTGTATCTGTCATTCCTCCCCCCACAGCTTTATACTTATCGTAATACAAACAGTCAAAAGGATGGGTCACCCAAATAGATTTCTCACAAATGCCTAATATTATCAGAACTGTAAGTCTGCATTCTACTCCATCTTTCAGCTAACAAAGACACTTTCCCCCTTTTCTTACCCTATTCAACTTACAGTCCCCTCCAAAAGTATCGGAACGACAAAACAAAATTCCTTTGTTTTTGTTGGTCTCTGAAGACATTTTTGTTTAAGATTAAAAGATGAGTATGATACAAGAGTTCAGAATTTCAGCTTTAATTTCTTGGTATTCACATCTAGATGTGTTCAACAACTTAGCTCATATCACCGTTTGTATTAGACCACAGCATTTTTAGGTGAGCAAAAGTAAAGAAACAAATAATATTAAAGTAAACATTTCATATGTGGTGGCATAACCCTTGCTTGCAATAACTGTCTGAAGCCTGCGACCCATCGACATCACTAAACTGTTGTATTCTAAATTTGTGATGCTATTCCAGGCTTTTACCACAGCTTCTTTCAGTTTGTGTTTGTTTCTGGGTATTTCTCCCTTCAGTCTCCTCCTAAGGAGGTGAAATGCATGCTCTATTGGGTTAAAGGCAGGTGATTGACTTGGCCAGTCTAAAACCTAACACTTTTTTGCCCTGATGAAGTCCTTTGTTTGGTTTGCAGTGTCCTGCTGCATGATAAACTTCCTCCCAATTAGTTTCATTGTATTTCACCATACTTTGCAAATTTCAATCTGGCCTTCCAATTCTTACTGGTGATAAGTGGTTTGCATCTTGTGGTGTGGCCTCTATATTTCTGCTCTGAATATTCCTGGGCTGAGTCTTGTTTGAACAGTGGATTGTGATTCCTTCACCCCTGCACTGTGGAGGTCGTTGGTGATGTCACTTACTGATGTTTAGGGGTTTTTCCTTCACTGCCGTTCCACAAACTTTTGTGTTAAAATGTCCAGCTACTACCTTGTCATAACAAGAAAATACATTGAAAAATGTCATTGGGTCATATTCAATTATTTGTAGTCTAACCAAGATTTATGGCCTATGCCTGTTGCTACTTTCTTTCATCAGAACACGGATCAAAGAAAACAAGTATGGTTGGGCATTTTGGATAAATTGACATTTGGCCAGCTCACCAATTCTCTCACTCATTCAAACAACAATTCAATACTGGCCATTCAAACATCTGTTAACAGCATAGATTTTTGTCACGCTGGTGTTGGGGAATCCAAAGGAAATATCCAAAAAGGGAGATTGAGGCAGATGCAGGGGTTCAAGGGAGTAAACTAATAACTAATAATAATAAACTAAAAGGAAAACAAAACAGAGTGCCTTGCACTACAACAAAAACTTAAAACTTAACAGTCGAACAGGAGCGGGAGCGGGAGCAGGAATCTAACATGGGCACACCGCGACTTGACAGGACAATGACACCAACTGCAACAATGATACGACAAACACAGGGAGAAACTGACTGAACTAAATACACAGACTAACGAGCAGAACAGAAACAGGTGGGGGCAAAACACAGGTGAACTAAATACACTGATCAACAGGAACAAGGACAAGACATATCACAGATGAACAGAAAACAAGGACCGGAACGTGACAATTTTAGCCCCCCATCACCTAATGTTCTTGGGGTATTCTCAACATAGGGTTTCTTGGATATTACACATTTGAATTATTTAAATATTCCCTAATTTAGGACCAACCTTGGCTTGGCATATAGGGGTCCATCAACCACCGCTATCGCAACCCACCAAGGGGAGCGATGTACCCCCAAAGTCTGACACCCTTGACCAACAATCAGTATTTCTCTGGAGTATCGGGAAAGGCACACCTATCTTATTACATACATTAGTGGATAACCAGTCAGCTCCCTCACGTAAATGTACTTGGGAGACTCAAATTAGCTATTCCCTCACATACAACAGAATATTGGAAACCTCAAAATGGCTAGACTGTATTTTAGTCTGAGTCTCCCAAGAACATCTGTTAGTCTCCCAAGAAGGAGTCTGTTAATAATAATTCTTAAATATTCAGTGACAGCCCAATGAAAATCATTTTTTTGTTCTTTCACTTCTTAAATGAAAGATTTTCAGCCAGCTGGATAGTCGAAAAGCAAACCCCGTCATCATGAAGATATTGAGGTCCCATCTGGGTGCCAAATTGTGTTCGCAATTTATCAAAATAAAAACTTCTCAGTCGTTTGTATAACAGCTGATTATTTCAAGTTTAATTAGGTGGATCCACGAGAACAATCAACACAACATGACCAATGATGAGTAAAGAGACCAACAGAGTAATGTCATGACAGAGTGTTCTGCTATTACATTATTGATTTCCACTCTTTATACCCCTTTCTGTCAGCTCCAAAAATATTGTCTTGAATGTTATAAGAAACATACAAAAAACAAGTTGTCATACTGATCATAAAACAAGATAGACCTCTACATTGTCATGGCAACCATAGTTCTAGGTCATAGTTATCAGACATGATCTGAGCTACCCCTGGTCACTGTCCTGCCCAAATGGAAGAAACAGAGGAGACACAAGCAACTCCACCTTGGAACCATCTGTACAGGGCCATAGATAATATAAGTTTGAGGCCTGGCGCCTTCCTTTGTAGCCATATTTACTTCTAAGAACAGGGCATGCTGACCTAGGTCTTCTTCTAAATGTGGCATCCATTAAGTCTAAAGCAAATTCATACCTAGTCCAAAACAGTCAATTTATTACAGTTAATTTGCAGAATAATGGAAAAATAAGGATATGGTAATAAATTAATCCTTTACAGTTGCTCTACCATCAACCTACGTTAGTTTAAAAAAGAATATTTTTTGGAACTTATTAGAGAACCGCCTAATAAGAAAGTGCTTTGTAAAGAGAATCTATGAAAGCGGAACGTAAGTGGAGGAAAACTAAACTTAAAATCCACTATGACATCTATAAACAAAGCCTTGGTAGCTTCAACTATGAGTTATGCATTGCTAGACAAATATTTATCGGGAATGATCAACAAGAATATCATCAATACTCTATTTACACTTTGCCATGATTGACAAACTTACACACCTCATAAAGCCGATTGCATCAAAACTCATGTCCACTGTGAAATGTAATCAATTTGCGTGTTTGTTTCGTGAAAAAATGAAAAGTATGTTTCTCTAACTGTATGACAACAGCTCAATAGACTCACTGTGTCACTGTATAGAGCACGTACATACCTGGATGAATCATAATTGTCTCCAATTAAACCAAGACATTAAGCCCGCATTCAACAAAAAGCCTCTGAGTGGAGGTTTTCAAAAACTAACATCCAATAGTAATTTTGCCATTGAGAGTCAGTGGCAACATTTTTAATAGGTAAGTTTCCAGACCTCCAAAGAGGCCAGACGAGATTGGAGTTGTGGCCTCGGGAGACTAGGTCCAAGCAATTGACACATTTTAAAAAAAATGATTGACAATTTTCAAATTTGAAAAACTAAATGTAATCACCTAATCAGTACTTTATTAAGTAAAAGGAGATGTGGCTGTGTTGGAATTTAACAGACACTGGAATGGAATGGCTGCCTTACATGTCGAAATGCTGATTCAAGAAAAATAATGGTCTCTTAATATTTTACAGAGCTGTAAAGTGACTCCTTTAAAAGCTACTACAGTTAAATAAATGAAGTCATACACATTTGGTGTCTACAGTTGTCGGATTAGCTTTGTTGACATCACTTGTCAACAAAGTTTACCTTTGCACTAATCGTGGCATGTGCAACATGCCTAAATAGCACATTTTAGATACTAAACATTATGAAACTTGGAAACATATTTGGCCAAAATACATTCAGCCGATAAATGACTGGTAAAATATAGCAACCTAGATTACTGCTTGAATCAAAACAGAAAGATAGCACTTTTGCCAATAAAAAGATAATCAAACGATATGATATTAGGCGGAAGACTTGACAATATAAAACAACTACAGTTGACAAGAGACGTTCTAAAACATCCTTAGCCAATTTGAAAAGGGGTTAGCTAACAACTAGGTGCTTGTCTTGCTAGGCTGGACATACACGTTAATGCTAAATGTAGTTTTTAGTATGCCTGATTGTTCTTTCTTTTTAAGCATTAAAATATAAAGCACTTTAAATTGCCCCATGTATGGAATATGCTATCCATATAAATAGCTGTACCTAATATATTTTTTGCTAATGTTTAGTAGGTACTTACCATTTTGAGAGCTGGCCCTGGGTCCCTCTGGCCTAGAATGTCTTCTTCAGTAACGTTTTGGCATGTAGAAAACAGTCTCTTGCACCCCAGGCATTTTGATGGGGGCGAAACCGTATTATTAAACACACATCTTGAAACAAGTTTACCTTCGGGGACTGGGTCATTCATGGTCTCCAGTACTGGAATCTATATTTCTCATTTGTTACAAATAAAGCGTTTTGGTTGGCATACAATCCACAGCTACACCACCATTTTCTGGACATTCTGTGCAAGAGTTGGCGATATACTGGTCCACATTCATCAGCTGTTGATCTAGCCTCCAGCTTGGTCTATTTATCCTCTATGCATTTTGATTCGAACAAGTACACTTCTATCCCCCGGAAAAATAATTCTAACTGGACTATTTATGTATTTGCCTTCGTCTCTCAAGCAAGTCAATCAATCAATCAAAATTATTTTATAAAGCCCTTTTAACATCAGCAGTTGTCACAAACTGCTTTCACACAACACCTGGCCGTAAACCCCAGAGAGCAAACAACAATAGTGATTAACTTCAGTGGCTAGGAAAAACTCCCTAAGAGGGCCGAATTTAGGAAGAAACCTAGAGAGGAACCAGGCTCCGAGGGGTGACCAGTCATCTTCTGACTGTGCCGGGTCAGACAGGGACAGACGGGGGAGGGGGGGGGGGCAGCAGAGTGGCAGCTGAAATCGTCAGGTATGATCTTGATCTGCAACACAACCAGGAGGACAGGGACCGCTACGAGTCAAGCCTAGTACTCCGCAGGTGTGGGTTAAGATCTCATGTCCTCCTAAGTTTAAACGACAGAAAACAGGGAAAATTAAGAAAAGGGATTTAAATCTACAGGGATTTATAGTGGAGAAGGAGAACTGACCCTACTCCCCGAGCACAATAATATAGCAGCTTAAGACGTTGGGGCTGAGACAGGGGGGTCCAGTGACACTGTGGCCCTATCCGGAGGAGGCCTCGGACAGGGCCCAACAGACAGGAAATCAATCCACCCACATTGCCAAGCATCAACCAAAGGGACACCCACCAACCGCATCATCCTGAATGAGTATTGCCGAGTATTGCCAGCAGAGCACAGCCCAATGGCACAAGTGCACAACAGAGGGACAGCAACAAGCCAGTGACTCCGCCCCTGAATTGCATTGGAGGGAGGGCATCCTAGTGGTGATGAGAGCCCACCTGGCAAGACAGCAAGGGTGGACAGTATCAGGCCTTTCTGGTCACCTTCACGCCCCTGGGCCAGATTACATTTAATCATAGACCAGGCTGAGGACCAAGCAGGAAGTTCTCTGTCATCCACTTCCTAATATCTGAAACACATGCTTCCAAAGTAGCTAATTTTGGGGTTTCTCCATGCTTCATCGAAATATATAACTGTGTGTCATCAGCATAGCATTAAAAATTGACATTGTGATTTCGGATTACATCTCCAAGAGGCAGCATATGTAGTGAGAACTCTAAAAGGCCCAGGGCAGCCTTGAGGAACAGCAAAACACACTTTTGTTCGGTCCGAGGACATACCATTCACACAAACAAAATGATATCTTTCAGATAAATAATATTTAATCCAGGATAGAACATTCCCACATAGCCCAATGTGGGTTTTCAGTCTCTCTAAGAGAGGGGATTGATCAAGTGTCAAAAGCAGCACTAAGATCAAGAAGCAACAGGACAATATGTGGGTTCTGAACTCATTACAAATTTGGTGAATGGTTCGAGCGATACGGGATCAAAAAGTTCCAGTGTCCCCATTGACACCTGGTGAGGGAGGATCAGGACATTCTAAGGAACACTGAGACTTTGGGGATGGTAATTATTAGAAGAGTCAGTTATTTGTTTTCTAATGGTGATGGTCTTTTCATCAAAAACGCTCATGTATTAATTACAGCTAAAGTGAAGACCCACTTCACTTGTTGAGCATTGCTTTTTAGTAAACTTTGCAACTGTATCAAAGATACATTTTGGATTGTTTCTGTTCACTTCAATCAGGTTGGAGAAATACGCTGATCGAGTAGATGTGAGTGCTTTTCAGTATTTAAGTGTGCTGTCTATCCAGGCTAGTCTGAATACTTCCAACTTGGTGGAGCACCACTCACTCCAATTTTCTGGAGGCTTGTTGTAGTGCTCTAGTATTTTCTGTGTACCAGGGTTTCTTGTTGCGTAATTCTTTTGTTTTAAGTGGTGAAACCGTATCTAAAGTATTTCAGAGTGTTGAGTTAAGATCCTGGATAAGATCGTTTGCAGATTTATTTTCTTTGTCACTGATGAGCAAGCTTGGAAGCATATCAAGAAATCTATTTGTAGTCTGAGAATTTATAATGCGGATTTTAAAACTTATTTTTTGCTGAGGGAGTGTACTTCTTGTTTTTAGGGTAAATGTAACAAGACAGTGATCAGATATTCCAGGATTTACGGGGGAAATTATTACATCTAAAATATTGATTTCTCTTGACAGGTCCAAATCTAAGGTATGATTGTGGCTGTGTGTTGGACCGGTGCCAAGTTCGATAAAACCCATTAAGGGTTTTTTGAAGCGGGTCGCTGGACTTTTACATAGGCTTTTTGAAGAGGGTCGTTTGACTTTTCCATATGAATATTGAAATCGCCAAAAATGTGAAGACTATCTGTCATGACTACGCGGTTAGACAAGAATTCTGGAAACTCATTTAGGAACATTGTATATGGCCCGGGCGGTCTGTAAATAGTGGCTATGTAAAACGATTTATCAGCCTGGTTAACTTTCATGAGCAAAACTTCAAAAGAATGAAAACCAGTTATATGTTTAAGAGTAAATTTATATTTTCCGTCATAGATATTAGCAACACCCCCTCCTTTTTGGGATACAGGGGGGATATGATCACTAATATAGCCAGGAGGAAAGGCCTCATTTAGGGCAGTAAATTCATCAGGCTTCAGCAATGTTTCACATAATCCAATAACATCAAGTTTATGATCAGAGATCAATTAATTTACTGAAATTGCCTTTGGAGCAAGGGACCTAACATTTAGGAGCCCCATTTTGAGATGCAAGTTAATATATTATTTTTATTTGTGACCGAGGTGGTGGAAGGTTTTATCTTAATAAGGTTGCTATTGTTAGCGCTTCCTTGTTGAACGTTTCTCAGCCTGGAATGAGTCACAGTCGCAATAGGCAACGCTGTACTAACTACTTTGGCTATGCTATTAGCAGACTCCACTATGCTAGCAGGCTTGCTAACAGCCTGCAGCCTGTCCTGCACCCTATCTAATGGTGAGGCTAGATGAGTGTGACTCCTGTCAATGTTCCTAGATAAAAGAAGACCACCACTCCAGCTAGGATGAAGTCCGTCGCTTTTCAGCAGATCAGGTCTGACCCTATTTCTGGGCGAGTCCCATAAAGAGACCAGTTATCTACAAACTCTACCTCCTGCGACGGGCAGAACTCCATTTTCTGCAGAGTGAACTTTGACTGCCCTTTAGTGAATATCAACAACAAAATAGGTAACTTGCTTCCCAGCTATCAACTCCAAACTTTTTTGTGTGATGTATACACTTGCTCCCGAAGGAACATTTGGATTGATGGAATTGTGAACAAAACTGACCGGTAAACACAGAAAGAACCTGTTTATTTGAAATAGCAACTATATTGTGAATCTGAAAAATGGGGCTACATATTAAAGCGCTGGAATTTTTTACCATTACTCCAATTTTTATGTGAATAACCTCCAAATAAACCTGAGGGACGGCACTTTAAGGTTTACGCCCTTATTCCTTTTTTAATTGTAACTTGAATATAGGTGCTGGTCATATAATTAAAATATCATCAAAAAGTTGATTTATTTCAGTAATTCCATTCAAAAAGCTAAACATGTATAATGTATACATTAATTCCACATCGACTGATATATTTCAAGTGTTCATTTCTTTAAATTTTGATGATTATAACTGACAACTAATGAAAACCCCCAAATCAGTATCTCAGAAAATTAGAATATTGTGAAAAGGTTCAATATTGAAGACACCTGGTGCCACACTCTAATCAGCTAATTAACTCAAAACACCTGCAAAGGCCTTCAAATGGTCTCTCAGTCTAGTTCTGTAGGCTACACAATCATGGGGAAGACTGCTAACTTGACAGCTGTCCAAAAGACATCCATTGACACCTTGCACAAGGAGGACAAGACACAAAAGGTCATTGCTAAAGATATCAGCTGTTCACAGAGCTCTGTGTCCAAGCACATTAATAGAGAGGCGAAAGGAAGGAGAAGATGTGGTAGAAAAAAGTGTACAAGCAATAGGGATCACCACACACCAGAGAGGATTGTGAAACAAAACCCATTCATAAATGTGGGGGAAATTCACAAAGAGTGGACTGCAGCTGGAGTCAGTGCTTCAAGAAACACCACCCATAGACAAATGCAAGACATGGGTTTCAGCCTTGTGTCAAGCCACACTTGAACAAGACAAAGCGTCAGAAGTGTCTCGCATGGGCTAAAGACAAAAAGGACTGGACTGCTGCTGAATGGTCCAAAAATATGTTCTCTGATTAAAGTAAATTTGCATTTCCTTTGGAAATCAAGGTCCCAGAGTCTGGAGAAAGACAGGA
>JACXGJ010018406.1:0-10261 GCA_016801105.1 Esox niger
CTTTAGCAGGACCTCCCACCCCTTTAGCAGGACCTCCCACCCCTTTAGCAGGACCTCCCACCCCTTTAGCAGGACCTCCCACCCCTTTAGCAGGACCTCCCACCCCTTTAGCAGGACCTCCCACCCCTTTAGCAGGACCTCCCACCCCTTTAGCAGGACCTCCCACCCCTTCAGCAGGACATCCCACCCCTTCAGCAGGCATTGTCAGAGCTCTGATGGAAATGATGCAGAAAAGGAGAAAAGCCATCCATTCTCCAGGTAAACACACACAAACAAACAAACACTTAAGTAAAACATCACTTTCATATCAATCCTTTTTTAATGATTTTTTGTGTCTACCCCCAGATAATGATGAGGATGATGAATTTGAGGATGACTGGGATGACTGATGCCAAGCCCGTCCCTGGGATGATACTTGATTGTTCTCAGATTTTCTTTCTTAATCGTATTTCAATTATTATGTCAGTGTTTTATCATTATATATTTTCGTTGCCTTTGTGCTTTTTTCCATTAATCTGTGCAATATGTCATTTAATCTGTAAAGGTTGTCATGTCATCCTTCTGTAAAGTTTTTCTTTTCTGTATCGTTGGTTTCATGTGCAATTTTACATCAAGTTTTTCTTGATCTGTAGAGCTGAATGTATTTTTTTTTGGAGGGGATGTTGTTCATTGATTAGAACAAACAGACAATTCCTTAATGTCTAATAATCGAGAAACACTTTTCATTCCGTTCACTTTACTCATACTTAATTTGTACTAATAGATCCTAGTATAGCACTCTTATTTTCTAAAGACATCAGCACTTTTGGAATATCTAGCTCCACTCATTGTCAGTTGTAAATACAGAGTTTGAGTATTTTTGCGTAAATCAAAAAGAGGAGACTCATACTGCTCTGTATTCACTAGGTATCTGCAACATTATGCATTGTAGGCTACCAGCTATCACTTAAATTATCCAAACCTCACCCTACATATGCCTGTTTTTACATTTGTTTTCATAGTCCCACTGAACTACAGTTATCCCAGAAACATGACCGCCTCCCCAACCAGACATTCAGGGTAGCGAAGCAGTGCGCAAGTCAGTAAATAAGATTACCTCACCTTGGATTTGAACTCACAACCATTGGAGTCAAAGTCTGTCATTTTTACAGTCAGCCACCAAGTGCAGCCATGATACCATCACACACCACTTGTCTGTTCATACATAACAGTATGTATCACACGTAAATTCTTAAGGAATAGAGTGAAACTACCTTAACAGAGAATCCAGGGTGGCCTAATGGGTAAAGTTGCAGGCTTAAACTCCAAGAGTTGTGAGTTCAAATCTGTGGTGAGACAAGTCATTTTCTACTAAATGACTGGACTTGACTGACAAAAATCTGCAGAGATTTGAACTCACAACCTTTGGAGTTGAAGTCAGCAGCTTTACCCATGAGACCACTTTAGATGCTCTACTGAATGTGCCAGTCTAGTCCTTACAAATGTGTGATAAAAATGTACATGTGATATGACCACTAGGGGCGTTGTTGTGCACTGTTATGTATAAATAGACAACTGGTGTGTCTAGCTATTGTGGCTGAGTTTGGTGGCTTGGTGGTAAAGCAGCAGGCACTGAGTCCAATGGTTGAGGGTTCAAGCCCAACATGGGGTGTTTGCCAGCTGGCTAATGTCTTGGTGACTGAGGTGGTCAAGACTGAGAGGGTGTTGCTAGACAGGTGGCCAAATGTCTTACCCCCAGCAGTATCAGGAAGACAGGTGTGTTGGTAAGACAGTAGGTGGCCGGCGAGACAGTCAAGACACTGGAGGGTGTCGGCAAGACAGTGGGCAGGTGGCTGGCGAGACGGTCAAGACACTGGAGGGTGTCGGCAAGACAGTAGGCAGGTGGCCTGCTGTCTTCCCTACACCCCCCTACTGTCTTGGATGGTGGCCTACTGTCTTGCCTGACCATGGTGGGTGTCAGCAAGGTGGCCGTCAGCAAGGTGGCCATCCACTGTCCTGCTGACACCCTCCTACTGTCTTCCTGACACAGGCAGGGTACATGTCAGTGAGGCGGTCAAGATAATAGGAGGGTGTCAGGAAGACACTTGGCCACCTGCCCACTGTCTTGCCAATACACTCCCACTCTCCTCATCTCACCAAGACATTAGCCAGCTGGCAAACACCCCATGTTGGGCTTGAACCCTCAACCATTGGACTCAGTGCCTGCTGCTTTACCACCAAGCCACCAAACTCAGCCACAATAGCTAGACACACCAGTTGTCTATTTATACATAACAGAGCCCAACAATGCCCCTAGTGGCCATAGCACATGTAGATTTGTATCACACATTTGTAAGGACTAGATTGGCACAGCCTGTAGAGCATCCAGGGTGGTCTCATGGGTAAAGCTGCTGACTTAAACTCCAGTGGTTGTGAGTTCAAATCTCTGCAGATTTTTGCAAGTCAGTCAAGTACAGTCATTTAGTAGAAAATTATTTTTCTCACCACAGATTTGAACTCACAACCCTTTGAGTTAAAGCCTGCAGCTTTACCCATGAGACCACCCTGGATGCTCTGTTAAGGTAGTTTCACTCTTAAGGTAGTTAAACTCTCCTTAAGAATTTACAGTTGATACACAGTGTTATCATGGCTGATGGTTGGTGGCTGAGTGTAAAAACTACAAACTTTGACACCAAAGGCTGAGAGTTCAAATCCAAGGTGAGGCAATCTTACTTGCTGACAGCCTCACCACCCTGACTGTCTGGTTGGGGAGGTGGTCATGTTTCTGGGATAAATTTAGTTCAGTGGGATTATAAAACTGGCAAGTATAGTGTGAGGGTTGTCAGCTTTGGATAATTTAAGGGATATCTGGTAGCTTTTAATATATAATGTAGCAGACAGACCGATCAGCTATAGAATTATGAACACCTGCCTAATTGTATAGGTCCCCATTTTGTCGCCAAAACAGCCCTGAACCGTCAAAGCATGGACTCCACTAGACTTATACTCTGGTATCTGGCACCAAAACATTGGCAGCAGATCCCTTAAGTCCTGTAAGTTGCGAGGTGGAGCGTCCATGGACCAGACCTGTTTGTCCAGCACATCCCACAGATGCTCAATTAGATTGAGATCTGAGGAATTTGGGGGCCAAGTCAACACCTTGAACTTTTTGTGTTCTTCAAACCATTCCTGAACCATTTTTGCTTTGTGTCAGGTCACATTACCCTGCTGAGAGGCCAATGCCATCAGGGAATACTGTTGCCATGAAAGGGTGCGCATGGTCTACAACAATGATTAGGTAGGTGGTATGTGTCAAAGTAACATCCACATGAATGGCAGGATCCAAGGTTTCCCTGCAGTACATTGCCCAAAGCACCACACTGCCTCCGCCTGCTTGCCTACTTCCTCTAGTGCATACTGGTGCCATGTGTTCTCCATTTGAGCTACAGTAGCTCATCTGTTGGATCGGACCACACGGGCCAGCCTTCGCTCCCCACGTGCATGAATGAGTCTTGGCCGCCCATGACCCTGTCACCGGTTCGCTGCTTTTCCTTCCTTGGACCACTTTTGATAGGTACTAACCACTGCAGACTGGGAATACCCCACAGGGGCTGCAGTTTTGGAGATGCTCTGACCCGGTTGTCGAGCGATCACAATTTGGCCCTTGTCAAAGTAACTCAGAACCCTACGCTTGCCCATTTTTCTTGCTTCTAACACATCAACTTAGAGGATAGAATGTTCACTCGCTGCCTAATATACCTCACCCACTGACAGGTGCCATGATGACGAGCATGTCAGTGTTTTTCACTTCATTCACCTGTGGTCATAATGTTATGGCTGATCGGTGTATACTACTCTGTATTTGCCTAGTGAGTTTTCTCTTTTTGCTTTCCCTCTAATCACGCAACCCCCCCCCCCCAAAAAAAATATCACATTAAGCTCTATAGATCAAGTAAAACGTAATGTAAAATTCCAGATGGCAAGCCATGATAAGAACATTTGACAGAAAGATATGGATGCCTCTGTGATCACATTATATGCACAGCAAATGCACTATAATGGGCACCACATTGTAGCTTTTTGGTATGTATCGTTTATTTTTAGAAACTAAGTAATGACTAGAAACTTCCTGAAAGATCTGTGGCCCAGCTGACTTCCACACAACAATGCTGTCTCTAAAGGAGGGTGGCTGCGGAGACAGATGGCAGAGAAGACGTTTCACTACGAGACTCCTTAGCGCCAATGTCTTGTCCACACCTGGACATTAACCTAGAGAAGGCAGAGCAGGCTGCTATAGTAGCAAAGGCCTGAAGGCCCTGGTGTTCATTTAAATGATTATATGGTTCTTATAACTTTCTCAGTCTTCTACTTGTATATTGTTGATTTTGGTCTTTTTTTTTTTTAGTTTGCACTAAAGTATACAAAATGCATAACTGAATCCAATACAGGCTCTTTTTATTGTGCATACCCCCATTTGTATTAATATTCACTATTTCTATTAACATTTAAGGTGTGATTTAAGCTAATGGGTCAGGGACTGGGTAAGAGAATGAACCTGATCTCCAGGGATTGGAGGACAAGCTTGGGGTAGAGGGACTGGGTAAGAGAATGAACCTGATCTCCAGGGATTGGAGGACAAGCTTGGGGTAGAGGGACTGGGTAAGAGAATGAACCTGATCTCCAGGGATTGAAGGACAAGCTTGGGGTAGAGGGACTGGGTAAGAGAATGAACCTGATCTCCAGGGATTGGAGGACAAGCTTGGGATAGAGGGACTGGGTAAGAGAATAAAATTAAATCATACAAATATAACTCAATACAGATCATGTGAGACTGACCAAATGTTTTTAAAGATAAACAGTGAGCAATTTGCTCTACTGAAACAAAAGCAGACAATTCGAGATAGACGTGGGACAACCCTCAAGCTCAGTTAACTCCGTCTGCCAAAACTTCTCCCTGTAAACAGCAAGATAAAAAGTTACGTATATTAATGATCGCTGAACATATCATAATAACACACATTCCAGAGAGCTGTTTATCTAAGCAACATGGTGGTCTAAATCTTTTTGAGCATATTGCTTATGTGACCGGCTCAGTGATCTCTACTATTATATGTAATTCCTAGTCTAGTAGATTACTGTGCCCAGTGCGGAAAAACCTCCAGCACAATGTGATTTAACTCCGTACATACGCATCCACCCTGCTGTGTAGCCCAGGTGTTTGGCTCCAAACCCAGCATCCGGTTCATATTATAATAGTCCACTACTGAGAGGTGACTGGTCACCTGGTAGAGCCGAAAGAGGGAGGCATGACACAAAATGGATGCCATGCACCAACAAGCATACATATGTACACACATTACTACACAGTAGGTACTCTAAGGGATGAATCAACCCGATATAACCTACAGAGGTTTCAGAAACCCATTTTAGTCTTTTGTGGAAAATAAACTTTTATGCCTATACCTGGAAAATAATTGTTTAATAGTTTCTTAAGCATTAGATTAACATACCTGGTTGAATAACATGTAGAATGTTAATATAAATGATATTCTGCCACCTTATTTTGTTTACCTCACACACAGGACTTTCTGGGCCTTGGGTGACTCTTGAGTGCTGGTTTCAGAGAGTCCTGAGGAAGGTTAAGATGGTCTTCTCATAGAAGCTTCAGAACCTGAAAGCAACCGGGCAAGAGTTTGTTTATACACTAATCCCAACAAGCATTTAAAGTCAGCGCCGCTGTATGCTCTTTCCTGAAATGATTAATAGCCCCAGCATCTCTTCCTGCTTCCACATGGTATTGGGGAAGGGCCTTAGTCTCTGTAATAAACAAGGTCATTCAGATAGTCAATTATACAGCTTCGGCAAAAAATAAGAGACCACTGCACCTTTCTCCATCCTTTTGCTTCTATGTATGAATTGTGCTAAATAAATAAACTTGATTGCGTGCCAAAAAAGTTCTAAGGAAAGTTTTGAGTGAGGAACAGAAGTGTTCAATTTGCAGTGGTCTCTTAATTTTAACCCTTCTGTTCTTCACATAAAACCTTCCTTGTTAACTTTGGAAAGGAAAGAGCAAGGTGCAGTAGTCTCTTAATTTTTTCCAGAGCTGTATATAGGTGTAGTGGAGACACCAAGTGGACAGATGCAGAACTTCACAATAACAGATGTTCATCATACACCAACAGAAATTCCTGCCATACCTCATCATTGAGTTTGTCCCATGTTTCTCTCAGCAGCAACCCTAACAATCTCACGATAGCATCTGTACAAGGTGAATGTCCAGATATTTCAGTGTATTCTAGTCTAGCAGTCTGGGCACCTGACCACGCACGGTTTGACCTCCGGTAGCCCGTGTGTCTGTGCCCTTCTTGATGTTTCGTTGGCACGGCTAATAAGCCGTGCCTCTCCAGGTGTAAAATAACAATGTTTACTGATTGGAAACTAACAAAATGTATGTAACATTTGAAATTGCATTCCTACATTTAGAGGAATTGTGATGTCATGCTTATACCCTCCTGAATGCAGGATTCTTAACTGGGATTCCAGAAAAATAAGGAATTTATTAAGTGTTCCCTGAAATATGCAACCCAAAATAGGACACAAGTCAAATGCTTTCCAAAATTAAACTGATTCATAGTGTGCAAATTTAAGTATACCTTCCCAGATTGAGCTGCTTACTGTGGTACCTAATGAGAAGAACTTAGACTCATACCTTCTTCGGTCTTCATGTCTGCAGAAGTATGGCAGCATTGTAATTCCTCGACGATTCAGTTGGGTTTCTGTAGTGCCTAATGAATAGAACCTTCGTTCATTCCTTCCTTCCTTCCTTTCCATCAGCTTTCAGGTGTTCAGGACAAAATCCCATTGAATCAGCAATCTTCTTCGATTGACCCTGAAGTACAGACCAGACAGGCAGAGACAGACTTCAATATGCTTGACACGACAACACATCAATCGATATCGTTTCAACACACCCCATAAAACAAAACTTTCTCCCCCAATCCCTGACTCAAATTCATCACGCCTCAAACAAGAGTTATTGTTAATGCTGTTCCAGTTGCTCGCGAATCTAATCTAACGAATTATGTCAGCGTGTTTTTGGTCAGTTGAACTCTTAATCTTTATATTCATATTCTTTTTTTTATGGATTGTTTTGCTTGGCCATTTGTAATCTCTGTGCCATATTCCATTGTTTGAATGCGTGAGTTAAGTAGTTTATTTGATATATATATATATATATATATATACTTGGTATATAGATACTTGGTATGGGAAGAATATTTACACGGATAATAACATATTATTATCCGCGTCAGTGTAGCCTAAATATTCTTACCATACCAAGTAGCTTAAGTTAATAGCTGTCCACCTGGTTTACGTCGTTTTAATTAGCATAGGAGTTTCAATTAGGACACGACGTTCAAGATTTTATACCTGCACACGTTTTTAAATTAAAGTTGGTATGATACGTACATGTTTTTACTTCTCAGCCAGGCACGTACATTTTAGCACTCCAGTTTATCAGCGTCTTGTTTCCTGGGGTCACTTAAAGCACTTTGATCAGCTCGATGGCCAAACTGGGCTCCATTTGCATTATTTTAGCATCAGGATATTATACTGGCAGCACTCAGATTTTCTTTATCACAATAAATGCAATCGCTGAAATTGAAGGCATTATGCTAAGCAATCTAGTCTGTAAAAAAGAACAGACAAGAACAATACTGGAACGGATATTAAACATAAAATGTACAGACTACATTGTTAACTATATTGCCATATATATAAATAAAAGGACGGTTTTTATTTTGAAAAATAATATCTCAGTTAACGCTGCTATCATAATATTCTGCTGCTAGAAGAACGGGATAATGAAGCCTCGTATGGCCATCACTACATATAACCGTACTCTCTGGGGTATATGACTTCCGTAAACGAAAGCGCTGCTCTTAATAGTAACCGTCTGAGTATTGTAGTGGAAGGAGTCTGGAAGCAAGAGTTTTGAAGTGAGCACAATGGTATTTACATGACCTTTATTCGTTTTGTTTATTAAATAAAGAATTACATTATGGGGTAATGTGTATAGATAGATGGCAAACACAAATCAGTGTAATTAATTATGAACTCAGTCCATGACACAACAAAATCTGATGTGAAGGGGCCTGAATTCTTCAAAAGACATTGAGTGAGTGTGGGTGAATTCTGTGTGTGTCTGCAGTTGGTCAATCCAGTTCATGTGTTGAGCAACGAGGGTCAAGAAACAACATAAAGGCATGCACCCACCATCTATATAAACATGAAACCTCATTCCCTGCAGTTTTGTCATATATGTCAGCATTGTGCCCCTGGTGTCAGGTGAGATTATAACATGGTCACGCAGGCGGAATGAACCACAAACACAATTAGATTGGTAAGTATGATGTATACTCACCACACGTGCCTGTCTCCTCACCAGTCATGTTACCCACTGAGCGTGCTTGGGATGCTCTGAATCAATGCCTTAGAACAGCCATTGAAGGGAACTTGAATAACACTCCACAGGCCACAATCAACAGCTTGATTGATGGTGTCTTGCTGCATGAGGTAAATAGCGGAAACGCAAGATATTGACTGGTTGTCTGCCTTTTTTTCTTTAAGGTATCTGTGACCATCAGAAGACCTATTGAATTCCTTTTGATCAACTGATTTCCTAATATGAACAGGAACACAGCAAAACCCTTGGAAATTGTGACATGTTGCGTATGTATTTTTGTTCAATGCAGAGAAAATGCTGAGAATCATGAAAGCAATAAGTACACATATACCCTGAAATATAAACTGAGAATCTAAACATTAATCTCATAGTAATTGGTTGATTTCAAATCTGCTGTGTTATTAATGTTTTTCTCAGAAACATAATGACAGGAAGTAATGTAAAGACGAAGAGTTTTATTCATTACAGTGTGGCTAATCCAATTTTTTGTATTTTCTTTCAATACAAATATTCTAAAGTTCAATGCTCAGACAAGTAGAATGATGCCAGAGACTGTCTTGAACCTGAAAGTAGACCAATAAATGATATTACATGTGAAATGTATTTTGTCATATTACAGTAGCCACTAATTAAGGTGTGGTAGTTAGCTTTTGTCTATTAATATTATTTTAACTATCCAATGTTTAGACAGCATCAACAGTCCTTTCCCATAACCCATCATTCCACAACCCAGTTCCTCTCCAGAAACACTCATCAAATGAAGAAGCTGCCACACAGAATCAATAACCACACCCAAAGAAAATCAATGTACACAAGGGCTTCTCCAACTCAGAGCTGATAACTTCTCCAAATAGGAAAGGAGGCGTTGCCAGATCTTGTCCAAGTTGGATAGACTGTGACTCAACAACTGCATGTGTTCCCAAGTTCACTGAACCATACTTTCATTAACGGGGCTTCTTTTTTTCCTCCAAAACATCAGGATCGGTCTTTTTAGGCTGAAATTTCACTGTAAGATAAGAAATATGTTGTTGGTGAGGCTTGTATTGAATGTGTATGTTGTCTGAAGTTCCCAAAATGATTAGTAGTGGATCTGGTTCAATTGGGACCTCCGAGATGTTTAAAGAGCAACGCCAGAGCAATACTTACAAATCTGGTCCACAGGGCAAAGCTATGAAGCAGAGTGCCCTCTGCAGTATATCACATAACAGAGTGGATGATTGTGTGTTTTTTCTATTGCGACAGGAGAAAACAGCATTGTACCTACAGAACAAGGGTGAAGAACCTTGTGCTTCATCGTTACGAAGATGGAGCAGTGTGGAGCCAGAACAAGGCAGTACGATAATACATTTGGGAGAACTGGTCCTTTCATCTTGGCTTTGCATAGGTGTCTCTAACAGTTCCTATGTGTTATATAATCCAAGAAGAATGTGCTGATGATTGAGTCCAGTTGTTGTCAAAAGGATCCTTTCGCATGTTTAAACATAGAAATATTCTGGAAAGGTAATAATATCCAATCAGGGATATTTTCAGCATTCTCTAAAATTGACTGTTTGATTCAAGTTTGTCCTTTAAAAGTCAAGCTTGTGCCAGAAATCAGCCATTTCGTATAGTGGTTGAAATAATGACCGCGTACCCAGTTGTCAAGGGAGAGTAATTCAATTATTTATTACATCATTTGATAGTACATTGTTCCCTGAGATCCAGTAGGTGGCAGTATAGAGTGGACTAAGGAATGGACTGACCCGAGAGAGGCAGTATAAAGTGGACTAAGGAATGGACTGACCCGAGAGAGGCAGTATAGAGTGGACTAAGGAA
>JACXGJ010018407.1:0-10261 GCA_016801105.1 Esox niger
GTGTGTATGTGTGTATGTGTGTATGCTTACTCACCTGGAGTAACTAAGTGCAGCAGGTCTATTTCAGAATGAGTTTAAACACATCCTTTGTAACCACCCTGGTTATGTAGTAATAGTCGGATTGTTTGTTGGACACGTTAGGTCTAGATACGTCCTGTAGCAACACTCGAACAACCACCATTCAACAGTGGCATTTACAGACACCTCATCATATGAATGATTAACACACAAAGTGTTTTCTGAGCGGGTTAATAGAAAAGCTTCACTTGACAGCACTGTCTTCAGATGTATGGATTAATGTTGTTAGGCCTAGTTGATCATTGGCAAACTCTTCAACCAGTTTTGTGTTCTAGTTTTGACCCACAGATACATTCTTTATGTGATTCTTAATATTTATAAATAAATATATCCGGTTCCTTTTTTAGGCAATCCTTATTAACACATGCATTTTGTGCAATTTGTCAGTTCCTGCATTTTTTAATCCCATGTCGAGCACTGGCCTACATGAACTGAAATGATTTTGACTCACAAGATACAGCCTTCAGAATGAAACCTAGACACTAAACAAATGGTTTGCAATATGGGGGTGCGCCCTGATTTATATCACAGACATTTCATGAGGACCTCTCTTGATTTTAGTATTTTCTTCTCTCTGATGTTCAGAAACAGAGCTACGGCCTTCCTAACTCCAGGGGTCAAACGAAATTGACATCGCCTGGGAATCAATTTGAAAACGGGGGCCTTGGGGGGAAAATAAGGTTGGGAACCTTAGCAATAAACTGATCCAGGAGAAAACAAACTCCGGAGAAATATAATAAAGTGCCAGCTGTCCTGATTGGGGCACGACACCTTTTCTGGAAGAAATTGTGAAGGGAAAGCTTTGGAACCACACCCCTACGACAAAGAACAATATGCAGGAACAATTAGTCATGTGACATTTGTTATAATGAGAAAAGTTAAGCATGTAAGCTAGTGCATCACTGATCCCGCCCCCTGGGTGTGAACTCATGGAACGGGTTGGACAGTGTTCCTTATGACCTTACTACATTGAAAGACATTTCTCTCTCTCCCTTACCAACTCTCTAGAATGTGTTGTTCGAATGTGACATCATTTGGCTCATAGACACATGTCTTCTCTGTCAGACAAAAGGCTGTTACTGTACACTAACAGAGACACAGCTTGTACAAACATGCCTGTCTAAAACAATCAGAATTCTGATTTGTAATAGACATTTAAATACACTTTAATGCTTGTTTACAGTTTATCTTTGCCTGTAGATTTCTCTCAGGTTCAGGAATCATCTAACATCAAGTTGAAAAAGAAAGGAACCATTTACGTGAGGGTGCCTGGTAGCACGCTTGGGCAGCTTCAGGTACAGGTTGGTCAGGCACATTGTAGTCTTGGACACGCACAGTGCACAGGCTTGCAGCGTGTGACCTCAGTATCGCAGGCCTTCCATAAACAAAGACAAAGCAGTTGTCCAGGTACTGTTCCGTGGGAGGCAGCGCAGCTGGTCGGAGTAGGAGGAGTCCCCGAGCCGACAAGGTGGAAAATGTGTCGGTCAGCAGTTAAGCAAGGCACTTGACCATAATTGCTTCAGGATTGCTGTCAATAATGGCGAATCTCTGGCCGTGACCCGGCTCTCCATCGTTGTCTCAAGGCACACAACTCGGAGCACTGGGTTGAGGGTGCGGCCCATTCTGTGACGTGAAGAAAAACGTCAACACTCCGCTACGTTATGTCACCTTTTGTAGTTTTGTAGACCGTGCACTTGGCTAATACACACACACACATACACATGCACAAACACACATATTAACACCTCTAGAAGCTTAACAAAGAAACATTGATTAACATTAACACATTTAAAAGCTTAGTTACAGAAATCTAGAACAAAATTGTGGCAACACAAAACTTAAATGTACACTCACTGGTTACTAATCTATTATCTACAACCCCATTTAAAAAGGGCATTGTTGGGACAGGGGCATGTTCAGACCGGGGCATGTTGGGACAGGGGCATGTTGGGACAGGGGCATGTTGGGACAGGGGCATGTTGGGACAGGGGCAATACCATTGTGTTGCATCACCTCTCCTTTTAAAAACACTCTGTAAGTGTTTGGGAATGAAGAAGACCAACTGTTGTAGTTTTGAAAGTAAAATGTTTTCCAATTCCTGCTTCATATAGGATTTTAGCTGCTCAACAGTTCTCCTTTGTCATACTTTTGGTTTTATCATCTGTAAAATGTTTTCATGTAATACAACATGCTATTGTATGAAGTGCAGTCTGCCATTGTCATGCTGAAATAAGCAAGGCCTTACCTGAATAAGACATTGTCTGGATGGCAGCATATGTTGCTCCAAAATTCTAGGTGGGCATATACTTTTCAAGAAACAATAAAATGTCTCAGTTTCAACCTTGGATATGTTGTGTTTGTACTATTTTCAATTGACTATAGTGTTTATCGTGTATAGGATTTGCACATCATTGCATTCTGTTTTCAGTTCCATTTTACGCAGCGTCACAACATTTTTGGAAACGTGGTTAAAGTTGGATCCCCTTTCACCTTAAGGTTCAATGTGTTGTGCATTCAAAAATGCCCTCCTGCTTCCCATTGTTGTAAAGAGTGGTTATTTCACTATTTGTGGCCTTTCTGTCAACTTGATTAAGTCTGTGCCATTCTATTCTTACCTCTCTCAGTAACAAGGTGTTTTGCCCTCAGAACTGTCACTCACTGGTTGCTTTCATAATTCTTTGGCCGTTCTCTCAGCTCTAGACTCTGTCATGGGTGAAAGTCTCAGACGGTCTGTTTCTATGATGCTAGAACCTCCACGCTTGGCTCCAACAATCTTGAACATCACACGTGTTCCCCATGCTAATGTTGGGCCAAACAATAACAAAACCTCTCTGCCACGTCTGCATATTTCATACGTGAAGGCGCCGCCACATGATTCGCTGTTGGGCCATTAGTGTTAACAAGCAGGTGTACCTAACACAGTGTCCATTGTGTCTAGATCGATGCCCTCTCCAAATATGTGCTTGCCACAAGAAGCATCAAACCGATGGGCTGTTTCTATCTTACTCGCAACCCACAAAACAGACGCCCACAACACTCTGGGACCGCCGCCGTGACACTGTGAGTGTTTTAACCCGTGAAACAGTCTCTCTCCACGGGGGAAAATTACTGTGAGGACTGTGGTGAACTTTACTATTTTCCTATCCCCATTCCCACTCTGGGGATCCAAAAACCTGCCTCTAAAACAACAGGGACAGCTGGCATTCCAGACTCCTCTCTCTCTCTGTCTCTCTACATCTGTGACTTCCTCCTTCCTACCTCTACCCACACAGTTGTTCTTCGCTCTTGCCACAATCCCTTCCATCACAGTACCTCACATTCCCCACCCTCTCTCTTGCCTTCCACTTCTCACTCACCTCCTTTCTCTCTCTCTCTCTCTCTCTCTCTCTCTCTGTCTTCCTCGCTCCCGCCTTCCTTCAGTGACCGCGTGCATCTGTTGTGTGTGTGTGTGTGTGTGTGTGTGTGTGTGTGTGTGTGTGTGTGTGTGTGTGTGTGTGTGTGTGTGTGTGTGTGTGTGTGTGTGTGTGTGTGTGTGTGCGCGCGCACGCGCGCGCGCGCATTGTGTGTGCTTGCGCGTGAGTATCAGCTGATGTAAGAAGTGATGAAGGCGGTTGATCCAGTGACAAAGGGCAGCCTAGAGCTAAAGCTACACTACAGAACACTGCTAGACCCTTAATTAACTAATGAAATATTAACAGCACCCCCTCCTCTGATTCTCTCCCTCTCCTCCTCCCACAATCCTTCTCCTTTGCCTGCACGTCTGTTCCCTTCGTCAACCTCCTCCTCTTTCATTTCCACTTCCTGTTCTCTGCCTCTTCTAATTCATGCTGTACATTACTTACATTTTTTCACCTCCTCCCCACGCTGCGAGGATAAGATTACTTCTCATCTACACCCTCTTCTTCCCCTCCTCACCTCATCTTCTTCCACCCCTGCTTTCTCCTCTTCCTCCTCCACCTTTCCCCCACTTTCTTTATTCATCCATCTTCCCCTTTCCAGTTTGACATCCGGAACATTCTGTCCATCCTCAGCGCCCTAATCTCTGGCTATCACATCATTACTCTGCTCCCTTCTCTCCTCCACACTCATCTCCTCCTTTCTAGTCTTTCTCCCCATCCTCTCCTCCCCTGTCCTCCCTTCTTTTTCTATCCACTGCTCCTCTCTATCACTCTTTTTTCTGCTCTCTGCTCGGATCATTCTTCTCTGTATATCTTGCGATATTAAATTCAAATTCCACACAAAATTGCAAATTCACATTCATCAATGGCTCTCTTAATTCCTATTATGTCTGTCCGTCTCCATCATTGTAGCTGGCTTTCTGCATTTCCCTCTCCCTTTCTCATCTCCATCCCTCTCTCTCTTATCTGTTCCTGTTCTTTTGCACACTAACCCAATAAACCTGTGATGCCTGCCATGGTTTGTGTCTTCCTGTAAACAGAGATCATTTTCGTTGTTTCGACCCCAGACAACTATTATTTGCCATACGAATAGGGATGATACTTCTGGTTTCCAGGACCAGAGACACCCTGGGAGAGAGAGCATAAATGTGTGTTTATGTGGGCAGTGACACACACATTTACCAAAGACGAGGCTCCATAACGCCTGGCATTTATCTTTGACTCTTAGAGGCGTCTGAATGGCGAGACCTCCTAACACACAGAAAAGACACAGTGGCGCATGCACTCACACTAGCACACACACACACAGACACGCAAACACACACACAATATCACAGTGGTCTCCCTTTATAAAAAGGCACTATAATAATTCAATCTAAAACCGGGGAAGCCTCCACAGTGGAATCCTTGAGCTTGCAGTGCAACATTTAGAGAGACGAAGAGACAACCAACAGCAATACTAAAAATGGATGTCTCCTCCAGCTTCAAACAGGAGAAATTACTGGAATATGATCTTCGTTCTGAAACCAGGACAGGCTAATATTCATGTTGTTTGCATTGGTTCTGAAACCAGGACAGACTGGCATGCATGTTCTTAATATTAGTTCTGAAACCAGGACAGACTAGCATGCATGTTCTTGATATTAGTTCTGAAACCAATACAGACTAGCATGCATGTTCTTGATGTAAGTTCTTAACATGCTGTTAAGGCGTGTTTTTGAGTTAGATGCAATCTTGATATGTTTGTTTTCTGTTGCCAATCTTACAATACATCAGTCCACATGGGAAAAGACCAGATTATAAAAAACATTTTATAACAGACAAACTTCACCCTATAAGAACTGCTCATCCAATGTTAACCTGCTCAATTGACTCATACTTTATCCAGAACTGCATTTTAGGTTTTGTTGTAGAGAATGTTTTTCACCCTATACGGTGCTCCTGGTTGTAGCTGTATTTGCGACTAGTTTTTTTGTCACCCTTTCTGATTCTGACTCTTTATTCTTGAGTCTCTGTGAGCTCACTGGCTTTGTGTGCTGACATGTACTGTATAGAATCATCAGCAAACGTCACTATTGTAGTTTATTGTAAAGTGGCAATGTGTTGGAGAAAAGAAAAAGCCCATTGAAGCTGCCCTGAGGGACGCCGAACTGTATCTCTGACATTAAATAAGCTTCAGTTGAAAAACCCTGAGCTCGATGGAAAACAATGAAATGGTTTACCAAGTGAGTCTCCTCAATAACAATGGATCACCAAAGGATGAAAGGTAGATACACAGCTCTAACTGCCTACAGTGGCCATTTTATTCACAAATTCTCTTAGCCAATCACCAGTCACCTGTATTACAAGTCGCTGTAAGCATCCATCTCTACATGCATGCTGACAGGCAGTAATTCACTTGTTCACACATTCTCTTCAAAGCTTCGGTTGAAAATACTGCAAAGAGGCTCTGCAGCACAGTCCACCACCTTTATCAACAGGTCCCCATCAGGGCTGTTTTTACCTGGTGGTGCCTTTCCATTGTTTTTCAATGAAGAGTTCTGTTTGGAAGTTTTCATTGCTCGGACAGTTTTCATTGCTCCTCTTTGACTTAGTATGGTACGATGGTTCTCATCCACTAATCAGGCAGCAACACTCAGTTCCTGTGTGTCCCTCTCCATCCTTACAAAACTATGGTCTGGTTTCGGCAGTTAACCTCCACCTTTTTTATTCATGATCTCTTTTCCTTCACCTCTGTGTCTTGCCAGATTTCCAATTTCATGGAATCAATTTCAGTAACAATTGTGTTGTTACACCTGGGTTCACTCTCCAGATAATCTCCTTTGGAAGAGAGTTTTTCTGGAGTTGTTTGAATACCTGCAAAATACAGAGCTGCACTCGGACTGATTAACATTCCTTGGGTCCACTGGATCTGATTACAGATATTCTACACATTGTCTACAAATATCCTTTACATCTTTAACAATCAATCATTTTTGTATCCATAAACAGATGAAGGACTTACAATTCCTTTCTTGCTGATCCAAATTATCTTTATTGCACTAAACTGATTGAGTAAATCATGCGGTATACTGGGTGATATATGGATATTTCCCATTGGAATTCCAGTAAGCTGCAGTGATTTTGCAAATGCTGCATACAAACCCACCTCAGAAAACAAGCCAAGCCAGTAAAATTGCAGACATACACCAGACCCACACCAGTATGGTGAACAAAGAGAAAGCTGAGAACTTGCTCTCCGTATACATACAGTACCTGGCTGCACGTACTGTATGAGTGGGAGAGGCTGCGGATCCAAACAGAAATTAGAGAGAGAAAAAATGAAATACCCTTCTGGATGTCATGGTGGGGTCTACTTCCCAGATTTTCATGGGATATACTGTAAGACTTCCAAGAACTATGCTAGGCTAACAATATGCTAACTTCAAATTCTCCAACCTGAATGCAGAGTTTGGCTTTCCTAGAAAATCTTCAGTCTAAGAATATTGCTATATGTTTTGCAGCACAATACAGAACAGTACAGTACAGCACATCACAGTACAGCACATAACAGTAAAGCACACCACAGTACAGAACATCGGAGTATATCACAGAACAGAACATCGATGTATCTTACAGAACCACCCATCGCAGTACAGTTAACGACAGGATAGTACATGACAGCACAGTAAAATATTGTACAGCAGAGGACAGTACAGTACAGTTTAACACCTCAGAGTACACCTTCAATCACAAAATACACACCCGAGGACCAGTGAAATACCTCAAAACACACTCCATTAACCGACTTCAGGTTACTTGTTTTTTCTTTCGTTTCCTCTCACACCCTCTCTATCTGTCACACTCCCTCTCACACTCTCTGTCTCACACACACACAGAGATGAAGAGGTGTCCTCACAGGCCTTGACAATTCAGTCTCCATGCACAGAGGGGAATGAGTTGGGAAAAGAGAGTGAGGGCAGGAAGTGGATAATGGACGTTAGTGGGTGATGACTATCTCTCTCTGTCACACACACACACACACACACATAGACATGCACACACCAGACACACACACACCCTAGTTAAGTGACAGCCACTGGGTCCCTGGGTGCCGCTGTGATATTGGCAGGCCGGCACAGTGCCTGTCAATAAAGCTTCTGCTGCAGGCCACAGGGCCAGGACCCCGTGCTGTTCATCCAGGTGCCTGATCTATATTTGGGTCAGTTTACCCCCTCTATGAAACAGTAGGGGGTGCTGCGTTAGGCATGGTGGGGGGATTGGGGGCGGGGACAAGGAAAGAGAGGTTCAGTGGTGGAGAATAAGAAGGGAGAGGGTCTCTCGCAGGGTACAGTACCCACAGAAGGTCTGCTCAGCAACATATATGATACTGTTGTGCTCAAAAGTTTGCATACCCTTGGAGAATTGCTAATATATGTACCATTTATAAAGAAAACACGAGTGAGCAGGCAAAACACATCGCTATTATTTATTATGGGAGTCATATTCAACTGTAGGTCATAACAGAATTGCACAATCATAAAACAAAACACGGCAACAAAGAAAAAAATGAGAACTATCCCCTGTTCAAAAGTCTCCGTACCCTTAGTGCTTAATATTGTGTATTGGCTTATTTAGCATCAATGACAGCGTGCAGTCTTTGTAAAAGTTGTCTATGAGGCCCCGAAATTCTTGCAGGTGGCATAGCTGCCCATTAGTCTTGGCAATATGCCTCCAGGTCATGCAAAGTCTGGTCGTCTTGCATGAACTGCACGTTTGAGATCCTCCCCAGGGAGGCTGGATGATATTAAGGTCAGGAGACTGTGATGACCACCCCAGAAGCTTCACCTTTTTCTTCTGTAACCACTGGAGGCTCAACTTGGCCTTGTGCTTAGGGTCATTGTCATGCTGGAAAGTCCAAGAGCTTTCGTGCAGAAAAATACAAATTGTCTGTATTTTCTGATAACATGCTACATTCACCTTGCTATGAATATTTACAAGATTCCCTGTGCCTTTAGAGCTCACACAACCGCAAAACCTCCGTGAGCCACCACCATGCTTCACAGTGGGGATGGTATTCTGTTCACTATAGGCCTTGTTGACCCCTCTCCAAACACAGCGCTTATGGTTGTGAAAATAAAGGTCAATTTTGATCTAGTCACTCCAAATTACAATGTGCCCCAAACTGTGAGGCGTGTCAAGGTGTTGTTGGGCATATATTTTAACTGCTGTCTTTTGTGGCATTGGCACAGTAAAGGCTTCTTTCTGGCAACTCGACCATGCAGCTCATTTTTGTTCAAGTATCGTCGTATTGTGCTCTTTGAAACAACCACACCGTTTTTCCAGAGCCTGTATTATTTATTTTTGTATCCTGAACAATTCTTCTGGCAGTTTTGGCTGAAAACTTTCTTGGTCTACCTGACCATGGCTTGCTATCAAGAGATCCCCGAATTTTTCACTTCTTAATAATTTAAGGCTTTGGACATATTTTTATTATATTTTCCATCGTTTGAAAGTTCCATTATCTTGTAACGCAGATATTTTTACAGTTATTTTCTGCTCCCCATGGCTCAGTATCTAGCCTGCTCAGTGCCTCCACATGAGGGCTAACAAACTCATTGACTATTTATACACAAACACTAATTGCAATTAAAAAATGGGCAAATTAACCTTTAATTGACATTCCAACCTGTGTGTCACCTTGTGTGTTTGTAACAAGGCCAAACATACAAGGGTATATACTATTTTGCTCAGGGCTATTTGGGGGATACCTGTTATCATTGTGATTTAAAAAGGAGCCAACCAACTATGTTATAATAAATGGCTTCATGTGATCACTATGCTTAAATAAAAGGCATTTAATTGCATGATCAGTCTTATTTTCAAAATCAATGCCCTAATTTCACAATTTCGGCCAGGGTATGCAAATTTATGAACCCAACTGTAGTCACAATCCATACCAACAGCCTATGCCACACATCACACACTGAGATACTGTGTGTAAATAGGATTAAATGTATACTTCTTAATTTTACTTCATTTCATCAGGTTTAGTCTAATTAGCACATAACATTTACAGTATATTCAAAGAGGGACTTGAGCAATCTAGAAGCACATGGAAGGTACATACTATAAGGCATAAAAATGTAGAGAACCACTGCTCTTAGATGTATATCAGGATTACACCTAACTGTCGTAACTCGATGTTAATTGACAAATGTAATATCACACACGTAAGTCAATTGGCATCAGGTGTATTATAAGATCATTTGGGGGAGGATGGGTCTGTCAGAAGTGAAGACGGGGAGGGGTTCACCGCTCTGTGAAAGACTACAAAAGCAAATAGTGCAACAATTTAAGAATAACATTTCTCAACGTAAAATTGCAAAATGTTGGGGATCCTGTCATCTATGGTACATAATACCATTAAAAGATTCAGAAAATCCGGAGAAATCTCTGTACGCAAGGAACAAAGGCAAAAACCAATATCGGATGGCTGTGATCTTTGGGACCTCAGGCGGCACTGCGTTAAAATCAGACACGATTCTGTAATGGAAATCACTGCATGGGCTCAAGAACACTCCTGAAAACCATTGTCTGTGAACATAGTACAGTGGTCTGCAAAAGTTTGGGCAACCTTGTTAATGTCCATGATTTTCCTTCATAAATCGTTGGTTCTTAGGATAAAAAAAATCAGTTAAATATATCATATAGGAGACAAACACAGTGATATTTGAGAAGTGAAACGAAGTTTATACCATTTACAGGAAGTGTGCAATGATTGTTCGAACAAAATTAGGCATGTG
>JACXGJ010018408.1:0-10259 GCA_016801105.1 Esox niger
GGGGGGGGGGGGGGGGGGGGGTTGTTGTGTGGCAAAAACTTTGCGATTGTTTTATCTAGAGCTCTCAGTAGATCTCTGTGAGGCCAAGTTGGGTCACATGAAATGGAAAGTTTCTGTCAGCTCTTCTATGAAAATATAAAACTATCTGGCTTAGAAATCTCTGCATGGCTTCAACTTCATTTAATGAGAGCTCTCGTTAAACAAAGAAAAATGTCTACAAAGCTTTCGACAAGTGACAGTGTTTTCTTCCTTATTGTCTCTGTGTGTTTCTCTTATTCAGTATGATTTGCTCTCAGTAAGTAAGAGAGAGAAAGGAGACTGGGAGAAAAATCCTGACCTCTTAATCAATGTTTCTGTCCTGATGAGCATTGAGTCAAGAGAAGAAATAGGAGACAGATAGACAATGAGTGACTAATGAGTGATTGACAGACTTGCTAGATTGCTGCCAGGGACCAGTAATTAGCTCTAGCTCTCAACGCTCCACATCTAGTCCACAGGGCCTTCTAAGGACATACATATCTACAGTACAGTATGACCTCATGCCCAAACACATTGTCATGAAACTAGGATGTTTGAATGTATACCCTATAATCTGCTTTGAAATATATTAAAGGTGAGAAAAATTAAGGTCATTCTTGCTTCCCATGGCCCTTTTCCTAGAGGTGTGCAGCGTGATATGAGTATTTTTGATGTTGGTTTCTACGTTGTTTCAGGGTACCTTGGTTACACCAGTGGCTTCTCTCTTTCCTGTATGGTGTTCTTCCTCATCTCGGTATGTGCTGTACATCTCATGTTATACAGTAAACGTCCAACTGTTATGAAACTATACAATTTACTACCATCTGCTATGCAACAATATCGTAAATCTCCACCTATTATATATACAGCTCCGGAAAAAATGAAGACATTTTTAATTCCTTTCCAAAAACTCTTCTGTTGCTCACTAAAAACCTTCCTTTTTGACTTTTTTGGAAAGGAAAGAAAAAGGTGCAATGGACTCTTACTTTTTTCCGGACCTGTATACCGTAGTTTTACTTTAGTCAATTGTTTGTGTTGTAAATTTGTACAGTAGTTTAACTGTATAAATGTAGCTTTCCAGTAGACCTCTACCTCTTCTACAGATTTACAGTAGCCCTCCATCTTTTCTACAGATGTAGACCGCCACCTATTATACAGATATACAGTTGACCTCCACCAATTATAGAGATACACAATAGACCTCCACTTATTATACAGATGTACAGTAGACCTCCACTTATTTTACAGATGTACAGTAGACCTCCACCTATTATACAGATGTACAGTAGACCTCCACCTATTATACAGATGTACAGTCGACCTCCACTTATTATACAGATGTACAGTAGACCTCCACCTATTATACAGATGTACAGTAGACCTCCACTTATTATACAGATGTACGGTAGACCTCCACCTATTATACAGATAAACAGTAGACATCCACTTGTTATACAGATATACAGTAGACCACCAACTGTTATACAGATATACAGTAGACCTCCAACTGTTATACAGATATACAGTAGACCTCCACCTGTTATACAGATAAACAGTAAACCACCACCTGTTGTACAGATATACAGTAGACTTTCACTTGTTCTACAGATATACAGTAGACTTCCAACTATTATACAGATATATAGTAGACCTCCACTTGTTGTACAGATATACAGTAGACCTCCACGTGTTCTACAGATATACAGTAGACCTCCACTTGTTATACAGATATACAGTAGACCACCACCTGTTATACAGATATAAAGTAGACCTCCACCTGCTCTACAGATATACAGTAGACTCCAAATGTTACAATATTCTCATAATGGACGCGATCCTATCTAGAAATCTGGGCACAACAGACATTTGATACAAATCGCCCAAATGCCTTAGCTACACACAGGTCAAATTTGTATGTTTTTAAGTTGGGACAATATGCATGTGTGAACTAATATATACTCTTCATATCCACCGTGATTGTTACATTTTGGCTTTCTTACAGAACATGTGTATGAATTCAATGCACTGAGCCTAGTCTCTGTTGGTGCCCTGCTGTTTCAGACCTGCGTGTGTTTTTTTCTCTGACCTAGTTTTAGTAATCCATGCCTATTGCCTTCTCTCTGTCCCTGGCTGAGCTTGTGTCTTTGTGTAACAGTCTGAATGCACGCCATGTCCGCCATGCTCCTCCTCTCATCACGCCAACTAGTCTCTGTGTAACAGTCTGTATGCACGCCGTGTCCTCCACGCTCCTCTTCTTGTCACACCAACTAGTCTCTGTGTAACAGTCTGTATGCACGCCGTGTCCTCTGTACTCCTCCTCTCATCACACCAACATGTGTTTTCGGTCCTCAGGTCATCTACAAGAAGTTCCAAACCCCATGTCCCTTTAAAGACTTCCACTTGAACAGCACAGCTGTTTTGCCTGCAATTACCAATGACACACATTACAACCCATTCTGCATTCCTAAAATGGTCAACCTCAACTCACAGGTGGGTAAAATTTTGAGATTTCTGCAAATTGAATTAAAGTTTGAATGATATATCTCTGAATACTGATTCTGTCAGCTCTTTGAGGTGAGCAAGGAGGAGCGGATAGCGGAGTCGTTGTTTCAGTTTTCTTTAATGCGAGCTTGACAATGCTCATGATAGTGAGACAATAACACACAAAGACAAAGGGAGCAGAGGGAACATATATACTGAGGGGAATGACTGAATGATGATCAGGTGCGCTAGACGAGACAACAGGTGCAATGAGTTGATTAGATGGGGCGATGGTGTCAGAAGGCCAGTGACATCGAGCGCTGAAGCCCGCCTCCTGCAGGGGGAGGATGGGCAGCAGATGGCATAGTTGTCACAGTACTCCCCCCTGACGACCCGGAGGGCGCGGAGCAGGGCGATCCGGGCGACGGCGATGGAAGTCGTGGAGAAGGACGGGAGCCAACACGTCCCGCACCGGGACCCAACTCTGCTCCTCCGGGCCGTACCCCTCCCACTCCATGAGGTACTGGAGGCCCCCAGCCCGGCGCCTCGAGTCAATGATGGTGCGGACGGAGTACGCCGGAGCCCCCTCAACGTCGAGAGGAGGGGGAGGGACCTTCCGCACCTCACACCCCTGGAGGGGACCAGCCACCATCGGCCTGAGGAGAGACACATGGAACGAGGGGTTAATACGGTAGTCAGGAGGAAACGCAACCAATATGTTACCTCGTTGATTCACTGACTCAGTTTAAAGTCAACGACTCAGGACTTTAAAGGGCCCCACAAACCGCGGGCTCAGCTTCCGGCAGGGCAGGTGGAGAGGCAGGTCCTTGGTGGAGAGCAAGACGCGATCACCCGGGCGATACACTGGGGCCTCCCCGCGGTGGCGATCTGCAAAGGTTTTCTGGCGACGGACAGCGAGCCTGAGGCGAGCCTGCACAGCCTCCCATGTGCCCGCTGCCCGCCGGAACCAATCGTCCACCGCAGGGGTACCGGTCTGGCTCGGGGTCCATGGTGCCAAGACCGGCTGATACCCCAGGACACACTGAAAGGGGGAAATCCCCGTGGAAGAGTGGTGATGGGAGTTCAGGGCATACTCGACCCAGGGTAGGAACTCCGCCCACTCCCCCGGCTGGTCCTGGCAGTAGGACCGAAGGAGCCTGCCCACCTCCTGATTCACACGCTCCACCTGCCCATTGGACTGGGGGTGGTAACCCGAGGTCAGGCTGACCGAGACCCCCAGGTGCTGCATATAGGCCTTCCATACTCTGGATGTGACCTGGGGACCCCGGTCAGACACTATATCCTCGGGCACCCCATAGTGCCGGAAGACGTGTGTAAATAGAGACTCGGTGGTCTGCAGGGCCGTGGGGAGACCGGGCAGAGTCAGGAGACGACAGGTCTTAGAAAACCGGTCCACAACGACCAGGATGATGGTATGGCCCTGGGAAAGGGGGAGATCTGTTAGCAAATCCACAGAAAGGTGGGTCCATGGCCGTTGTGGAATAGGTAAGGGGTGCAACTTACCCATCGGCAGGTGTCGAGGTGCCTTACTCTGGGCGCACACTAGCAGGAAGTGACGTACACCCTCACGTCCTTAGCCAAGGTGGGCCACCAGTACTTAATGGCCAGGGCCCGCAGGGTCTGCCCGATACCAGGATGACCGGAGGAGGGAGAGGTGTGAGCCCAGTAGATGAGCCGGTCACAGACAGACGTCGGCACATATATGCGGCCCTCAGGGCATGAGGGCGAAGAGGGCTCGTCACGCTGTGCACGAACGATGTCCGCGTCCAATTCCCACACCACCGGCGCCACGATACATGATGCCGGTAGTACGGGAGCGTCATCCACCTTCCATGTCATGCTGACGAGACAGCGCGTCGGCCCTGACGTTCTTACTTCCCGGCCTGTAAGTGAGAGTGAACATAAACCGGGAGAAGAACATAGCCCACCTGGCCTGGCGAGGGGTCAGCCTCCTCGCTGCCCGCATGTACTCCAGGTTACGGTGGTCAGTCCAGATGAGGAAAGGGTGCTTGGCCCCCTCTAACCAGTGCCGCCACACCGACAGAGCTCTAACCACGTCCAATAGCTAACGATCACTGACATTGTAATTACACTCCGCTGCACTGAGTTTCTCTGAAAAGAAAGCACAGGGAGGGAGTGTGTTCCGACTCCCCGTTCGTTGGGAGAGGACGGCCCCAAGACCACATTCGGACGCGTCCACCTCCACAACGAACTGTAGTGACGGGTCGGGATGAGCCAGGACCGGAGTGGTGGTGAAACAGTGTTTCAGTTCCACAAACGCCCGCTCCGCATCCGTGGTCCACCGTAACCGTGTCGCCCCACCCCTCAGGAGGGAGGTGATCGGAGCCACAACCTGACTAAAGCCCCGGATAAACCTCCTGTAATAATTAGAAAAGCCTAAAAATCGTTGCACGCCCTTTACCGTGGTTGTGGTCGGCCAATTACGCACGGCATCAATGTGGTTCTCCTCCATAGCAAAACCTGTGCGCGAGAAACGGTACCCCAGGAAGGACACGGACGACTGGAAAAAGAGACACTTTTCGGCTTTCACGTACAGTTCATGTTCCAACAGTCTAGCAAGCACTTTACGCACCAACGAGACATGCTCAGCGCGAGAAGATGTATAAATCAAAATGTCGTCAATATACACAACTACCCCTTCGCATAACATGTCCCTGAAAACGTCGTTGATGAAGGATTGAAAGAATGATGGAGCATTCATTAAACCGTACGGCATCACTAAATATTCGTAATGGCCAGTGGTAGTACTGAAGGCTGTTTTCCATTCGTCCCCTTTCAGGATACGCACCAGGTTATAGGCACTCCTGAGGTCCAATTTTGTGAAAAAGCGGGCCCTGTGCATTCTCTTGACCTCTGCAGAGATTAAGGGGAGAGGGTATCGGAACGGGATGGTGATTTTATTCAGCCCCCTGTAATCGATGCACGGGCGCAAACCACCGTGCTTCTTTTTCACAAAGAAGAAACTCGAGGAGACCGGTGACTTGGAAGGCCTAATGTATCCCTGCCCTAACGCTTCCTCAACATACGTGGACATCGCCGCAGTCTCGGTGCGGGACAGGGGATACACGCGACCCTTAGGGACTGCGGCTTCACTTAAGAGGTTTATCGCGTTTAATCCCCCGGCCTATGAGGTGGTAACACAGAGGCCTTAGCCTTGGAGAAGACCGCGGCTAAGTCCCTGTATTCGGGAGGAATTGGCACAGCGGGAGCACTGTCTGGACTTTCCACCGTGGTCGAACCCACGGAAACACCCAGACACCTACCTTGGCACTTCCGCGACCACCCCGAAAGGACCTGACTAGACCACGAAATGATAGGGTCATGGAGAGAAAGCCAGGGGAAACCAAGAACTACAGGGAACGTGGGGGAATCCAGAACGTTAAACGAAATAGTTTCGCGGTGTTGGTGACAGGTGAACATAAGAAGTGGGACAGTACATTCCCTAACAAAGCCTGACCCTAGTGGCCGGTTATCTAACACTCTCACAGGTAGGGTGCTGGTGAGGACCTGGAGGGGAATGCGTGCGCGTAATGCGAAAGCCATGTCAATAAAATTCCCAGCAGTGCCTGAATCTACTAGCGCCTTACACTGGGAAAGTGATGGAAAACCGAGGAATTCAACAGGGACGGTGCAGAGAGTGAGCGGAAAAGCAATCGGTGAATGTGCATGAGCTACCTGGGGTGATGCGGAAGTGCCATGCCTGTCGCCTCCTCCTCGCCCTCTGCCCGGGAGTGCAGCCGTTCCCAGATCCATGGGGACGGCTGCGTCGATGTGGTGGGGTGGAACAGCTGGGCCTCCGCTAGGACGTCCTCGGGCAGCCAGCATATTATCGAGACGGATCGATGTTTCAACTAGCCGCTCAAAAGAGAAGTTCACGTCTCGACATGCTAGCTCCCTTCGGACGTCCTCCCGAAGGCTACAGCGGTAGTGGTCGAAAAGTGTTCGGAACTCCAGTGCGAACTCCTGCGCCGATCTCGTCCCCTGCCGTAGATGGAAGAGTCGTTTGCCCGCCTCTCTCCCCTCGTGCTGATGGTCGAAGATGACTCGGAAGCGACGGACAAACTCCTTGTAGCCGCCCCGGATGGACCCCTCGGTATTCCACACGGCGGTGGCCCATTCCAGGGCTTTTCCGGACAGGCAGGAGACGAGTGAGGAGATCTTCTGGGCATCTGTCGGCGCAGGATGAATCGCCTGGAGCGTGATGTCCACCTGAGGCAGGAAACCCCGGCAGCGGTCCGCCGTCCCGTTGTAATCCCGGGGGAGCGGGATGTGCATCGCTCCGAGCCTGGGAGGTGCAGGCTGGGGAGGCGGTTATACAACCGGTGCTGCAGGAGCGTGCTGGGCCAACTCTAGGCGCTGAATTGCCTGGGTGAGGTGAGTCATTGTGGCGCTTAGGCTGGCCAGGGTGGTGGAATGATCCTGTAGGACCTCCGCAACATCGGTCTCTTTTTCGGCTCCGTGCTCCATCCTTGAGCGTTTTCGTTTTAGGTGTGTTATTCTGTCAGCTCTTTGAGGTGAGCAAGGAGGAGCGGATACCGGAGTCATTGTTTCAGTTTTCTTTAATGCGAGCTTGACAATGCTCATGATAGTGAGACAAAGACAAAGGGAGCAGAGGGAACATATATACTGAGGGGAATGACTGAATGATGATCAGGTGCGCTAGACGAGACAACAGGTGCAATGAGTTGATTAGATGGGGCGATGGTGTCAGAAGGCCGGTGACATCGAGCGCTGAAGCCCTCCTCCTGCAGGGGGAGGATGGGCAGCAGATGGCATAGTTGTCACAGATTCAGATAAACTGTTCTAGTTCTACTAGATCTCAGTGCAACCTTTGACACTGTAGATCATAGAACACTTATAGATGGGCTGGAAAATTGGGTAGGACTTTCTGGGACAGTCCTTGATTGGTTCATATCTTATCTAGATGGCCGGAGTTACTTTGTCACTATTGGAAATCATGAATCTGATAGGGTGGCTATGACATGCAGAGTTCCACAGGGATCAGTTCTCAGACCGCTTCTGTTCAATCTCTATATGCTACCTCTGGGCCAAATTCTACAGAACAACAACATTAACTACCACAGCTATGCTGATGATACTCAAATATATATAGCTCTCAAACCGTATGATAACAGCTCAATAGACTCTCTGTGTCACTGTATAGAGCACATAAATACCTGGATGAACCAAAATTGTCTACAATTAAACCTAGATAAAACTGAGATTATTGTGTTTGGCAACAAAAATAAAAGAACAAGTATTAGTAAAGTGCTGGATTCTCGGGCCCTTAAAACCAAGGATCATGTCCGTAATCTAGGTATTCTGATAGACTCAGACCTCACATTTAACTGTCATATCAAATCGGTCACCAAAACAGCATTCTACCATCTGAAAAATATATCCATAATAAAAAGCCTGGTGTCCCAAAAAGACCAAGAGAAGCTCATCCATGCTTTTATCTCTAGTAGGGTTGACCACTGTATTGGCCTCTTAACTGGACTCTCAAAAACACTTTAAAACAGCTGCAGCTCATTCAGGACCAAGAGGACAGAGCACATCACTCCATATCTTAAATCTTTGCATTGGCTTCCGGTCAGTTACAAAATAGACTTTAAAGTGATGCTTCTAGTTTATAAATCTCTGAATGATTTAGGAGCCAAATACATTTCTGATATGTTTGAAGAATATAAACCAAGCAGGGCTCTTAGACACATGAACTCAGGTCAGCTAGTAGAACCCAGAGATCAAACTAAACATAGGGAAGCTGCGTTTAGCAGTTATGCTGTACACAACTGGAATAAACTACCAGAAGATGTTAGACGTTTACCAAACGTGTCAATTTTTTAATCCAGGCTAAAACACTTCTCTTTTCACTTACCTATGACTGAGCTATTTAACTTAACCACACTGTGAACCTTATAGCTTCCTATGTTTTTATAACAGCACTTTGTAGTCTTACAGCTTTTATAGCTTCCTATGTTTTTTATATTCTATTTCTATTTTCTTATTTTATGTTTTATTATTATGCTGTATTTTATATTTCTCTTCTTGATTTATTTTGTTATTAAATGTATATTTTGCGATATTTTACCAACTGTAATGCAAGTTCTGGTGCTATCAGAGGAATAACCTCTGAGTAAATGTAACAACCAGCTGATTATGGATCTGACTGTTTTGATTCTATTGCATTATTTCTATTTTCACTGTAAAGCACATTGAATTCTTTCTATGTATGAATTGTGCTATATAAATAAACTTGCTTGCTTGCTCGTTTGCTTGTAGTCAATTGTAAATATTGTACATTTATACAGTAGTTTAACTGTAGTCAATTGAAAAAGTTGTACATTTATACAGTAGTTTAACTGTAGTCAATTGTATAAATTGTACATTTATACAGTAGTTTAACTACATGCAGTTGTAAATATTGTAAATGTATACAGTAAATATATACAATATTTACAACTGCATGTAGTCAATTGCATAAATTGTACATTTGTACAGTAGTTTAACTACATGCAGTTGTAAATATTGTAAATGTATACAGTAAATATATACAGTATATCTTTAGTCAAGTAAATATTGTGCTCAATTGCCACTGTGGGTCGTAGGATTGCATCAGTACTGTCAGTAATAGTATGCAGTAGTTGTATTACGGTGTAGTCACACAGCAATTTGTATTCAGTAGTACTATAAACCCCATTATGTCTTTATCAACTTCTCTAAAACATGTGTAAGATTTCCTTAGTTATTCAAGCTAGTTGGACCAATCCTTGCTGATCTGCTTACAGCTCAGGAATCTCTAAGCAGGCTAAAAGCTGGTCAGTAGCCAGGATAATCACAGGGAAACAGTTAAGTCTGTGTGCTTTGCTTCAAGGCCCTAATGACCAGTGCAACATTAGGTTGGTGTAAGACAGCTGAGGCTGGTACCGCTGTATCCATGGTGATTTCACAGTGTTCTGGTTTTCTCCTCCAGACTGCCTATACCATCCCCATCCTGGCGTTTGCCTTTGTGTGCCACCCTGAGGTCCTGCCCATCTACACTGAGCTAAAAAAGTAGGTGCCCCACTTACCCAGTGTGCAACACTGCTGCTATTTAAATTTGGACCCTGAATTTAGTTCACTCACCCCGAAGATAGGAAAATCATCAAATCAGTTCGGTGCTTGGCTATGCCAGTGTCACATGCACGCAGCTTTGCCTGTTCTCTGTCGTGTTGCTCTCAAGGCTAGCCTGATGATAATCGGAATAAACAGTATCATCCCCTGCCTTGTTGAACCCACTGGAACATCTGTCTATAGATCAATCAGTGTTACTTTCATTTGTAGGAGTTTTGGATCTTATATAACTCCAAAGTATGACAACAACAGAAATGTTCTAATGCTTCAGCTGGCCTTTTTTATTTGTGGAGATATTGGTGTGTGTTGGTGTGTATGATGTGTAAGCCTGTGTGACATCATACCATTCAATATTTTCTGATTACAGCCCCTCAAAGGAACGGATGCAGCATGTGTCCAACATCTCCATTGTAGTCATGTACACCATGTACTTCCTGGCTGCTTTGTTTGGATACCTAACCTTCTATGGTGAGGCCCGGTCACCCCCATGCCATTGAATCTATCTATCGATTTATCAATCTATCTACTGATCTATCTATCGACCGATCTCTCTCTCTCTCTCTCTCTCTCTCTCTCTCTCTCTCTCTCTCTCTCTCTCTCTCTCT
>JACXGJ010018409.1:0-10257 GCA_016801105.1 Esox niger
TCTAACACGTATTAGGTCTTTAGCTAGCCTGTCACAGGAGAATGGTAACTGTCTTTCTAACACGTATTAGGTCTTTAGCTAGCCTGTCACAGGAGAATGGTAACTGTCTTTCTAACACGTATTAGGTCTTTAGCTAGCCTGTCACAGGAGAATGGTAACTGTCTTTCTAACACGTATTAGGTCTTTAGCTAGCCTGTCATAGGAGAATGGTAACTGTCTTTCTAACACGTATTAGGTCTTTAGCTAGCCTGTCATAGGAGAATGGTAACTGTCTTTCTAACACGTATTAGGTCTTTAGCTAGCCTGTCATAGGAGAATGGTAACTGTCTTTCTAACACGTATTAGGTCTTTAGCTAGCCTGTCAGGAGAATGGTAACTGTCTTTCTAACACGTATTAGGTCTTTAGCTAGCCTGTCATAGGAAAATGGTAACTGTCTTTCTAACACTTATTAGGTCTTTAGCTAGCCTGTCATAGGAAAATGGTAACTGTCTTTCTAACACTTATTAGGTCTTTAGCTAGCCTGTCACAGGAGAATGGTAACTGTCTTTCGAACACTTATTAGGTATTTAGCTAGCCTGTCACAGGAGAATGGTGACTGTCTTTAGCTAGCCTATCTGGCATTGTAGGGAAGAACTATACCCCCTGTCATCCCTAAGCCATGTTCAGTCCGTCCTAGCCAACTCTCTAGTTTAAAGTGTTTGCTTGTGTGGGCTTCTGTTATGTTCTGTTATTGTCACGGTGAGGGAGTTGACTAGTTGACTGACCGTTACAGACCTGATGTTCCTGGAGACCAGTGCTCTGACAGGAGAAAATGTGGAAGAAGCTTTCCTGAAAACTGGCCGCACCATCCTCAACAAGATAGAGTCAGGTAAACAAACGTCACACGTTTACCTAGGAGGCGTGTGTGTGCTAAGGTGTCTGTTTATATTTGAAGACGTATCGTGTGTGTGTGTGTGTGTGTGTGTCAGGTGAATTGGACCCAGAGCGGATGGGTTCAGGTATCCAGTATGGAGATGCTTCTCTGAGGCAGCAGAGGCAACACAGAGGCTCCACAGCACAGACCAAGCAGCAGTGTAACTGCTAGTGTCAGGGAACCCTACACTCCAACCCACACAGGGTCAGTAGACCATGTCGCCCCCTTAAAACCCACCCGTGTTTGCATATATTTAGAATAACTACTGATACAGTGCTATTATTTTAATCTTCTTAATTGACCTCCCTCAGCTTTAGGTGTTTTTGGATGTGCAGGACTCTTCCTTCTGCAACACCTTACACACCTAACAGCTTACCTGGACAGGTTGCCAGCAAGAAAGCACCTGCCACCCCGACCTCGATAAGAGTCTGTATTTCCTGCCCCGTGAACTTACCTGGATCCTGGGCTTGGAGACCATGTGGTTTGACCTGTACTGGGGAGCCATAAAGAAGAGTCCATGTTTGGTTCAGGGTTGTGTGTAGGGACTGTCCTGCTTTCACCCATTTCGTGGGGTTTTTAATCAAGACATACATGTACATACATTACCAAAATTCCATGAAAGATGAAATGTAACTTTCACATACAGATGCAACCGGTTTGACTGCTTTGTCAGGTTGTTTTTGTGTTATAGCCAACTAAGCGCGATGACCCTATGTTTGTTTTTTTAATAAGCTGGATAGAATCATTGCAGGCACCTGCCATTCATCTTCTGAAACGCCTAAGTCTCCCAATTCCAGACGTGATGAGGCATTTGTTGACATCCAGGTACAAGTACGTTGGTGGGTCAGTTAACAGACTCTTTCCTCTGAAAGTTCCCCTGACTTTCACACGGAATCAGTCTAACTTTTACCTCATGTTACCTGACGTTCACTATAGACTGTGTTGAATCGAATTTGATGAACACTGTGTCAGTTTGAAACTAAAGATGTGTTTCTAGCCTGGCCTTTTAAGGAAAAGGTATTTACCTGGTTAACATGTACTGTCCCCTCAGTGTCCAAACTGTCATTACCTTCAGACTCCATTAGGGCACACAGATGTACAGGTGGTGTCCAAAGCACAAGGGGAAGTGGGGTTTCAGTTTAATTTTAAAATAATTAAAATAGTGAACCATTGTTTTCCATTATAGCTGCAGGTGTGATACCTTAGATCAGTGCTTTGCCTTGGCCATGTTACGGTCATACACTCTGTCTGCATCTCAGTTGGAGATATCTGCCTTCTTCATTTCCCTGCTGCTCTGCTCTCACTGATAAGACGTTTCACAGGAAGCTAGGCAGTTTTCCGTGTCTTAGTGGGAAATATTCAGGTTACAAGGCCAGGCTGCGGTCTGAAACGTTCAAGTGCACTTTTTGTTTTTACCTGTCTTACAGAAGTCTTGTCTCAACAGCCTGTCTATTTCCGATTGGTTGTCGAAGACAAAACATTTCAGATCCTGTATCATTACCTACTGTCTGTCTAGCAATGCTACAATTTGCACTCCAATAAGAGCAGCATTATCTGTTACACTGTAATAGTGTGGAACACATGGCTATGAAAAACCTAAGAGTCTGGTACCATTTCAGGAGGATAAAAAAAGCCTGCTTTGTGTGATTTTTGTTTGTTTCCTCTTCTGCAAGTGCACTTTTCTGAGATTTATTTTTATTTATACTGTAAAGAATTGTAAAATGTGTATGAGCTGAGTTAAATACTGTAAATTGGTAACGGTTAATCATTCATTACTAAAGAACAACTGAGACTTCGTCCTGTGTCTCCATTGGTTGGACTAACAGGCCTGTCTGTTCTCAAGTCAAAAGGGTGTTGTGGTAGAATGACTCCATGCCAGTTGTTGTTGACTCATTGCTTGCTGCTGCAGTCTCCTGTGACTTCCTGTGTGTGCAGACCACAGACTGACACAGTCGGACTCAGTAGTGATTTATGCTGTGCTTCTTGACCATAGTACAATTGAACCCTGACCTATAATGCATTATGTATGCTGAGCGCATTGTAAACATCTAATAATAGACTATAAGATTTGATTAACTTCCTACCGTCGGCCTACTGTCATCTGTTGACGTGACTCAGTTGTTGCTTAGTAACCAATGTGATGGAATCATTTGCAGGACTGCAGTACATCTGAATAATCTCTGCTGTAAATAACATTCGAATGTGTGCAATTGGTTTATTTCTGGTGGGGAAGTGTTTTCTCATTCATTGAACAGATTAGCTTAGTAAACTTAGCTTGTTTTTTATGTTAACCTTTTGTGTGTTTAATTTACTCTGGCTAATGTCTTGGTGTGCTCCCTCTTGCCTTTCAACCACAGAATAGAGTTGGGTGGGGGTTAGATAATCATGGTAGACCTACTGTAATCTACACAGTAAATGCTTTGTGTCTAATTGTTTGCATTTGTGTTCATGGGTCAGTGGAGTAACAGGCAAACTAGGTTAATGTAGCTGAAGTGAATATATTGATAGATTTATTGATTGCTGGGGAAGGCTGTAATGACCAATACTCTCCACCAGATGGTGCAACATCACTACAAAGACAAAGCATTAAGTCATGTTTCTCTGGTGCTTCTTCCCAATATCTGTATTTAGAACATTTCACAGTTAAAAAAATGTAAGTGCAAAAATCACAAGATGTTTTAAGTTTTACTACATTTATATACACTGACTAGAATAAAATGACCAGGGCAGTTCAGTCACAGGAAACAGAAACACCTGAAGTATCGTCCATCAACAGTCTCACAGGGGAAAGCAGTACATTTTACTACAGCCAAAAGAAATGTAAAAAATACAGATTTATAACAGCAAAATGGTGATGTGTTGGACATGCATGACTGAAGAGTTACAAGTTGATGTCACAGACCTAATAGAGAAGTGCCTTTTAGGAGCTTTGGTCTTGGTTTGGCCTCTTGACACTGTACTGTCCAGCGAATATTAAAGAAATATCCACAAATTCAAATGTGTATGACAACCGGTGACAAGGCTGAGGGACAAATCTGGAATGGACCACAAATGGGTTTCACACAATAACACACAGAATACAATATAGATATAAAGACCATGCAAAAAACCATCACAGTACTGCTTTAGGTAATTATATATCACCATTTTGCCATTACCTAGAATCCAGTTCAGTTGTTCTTTATGTTTAGTTACCGTCAACTTAAGTGTGTTTGTTTAAGTGAAAGAATCTGGGTGTAACTAGCTAACAAGCACCATATGTCGAGTGGAAACAAGGCCTCATTCAGCTGACGTGAAACGCAATCACGGTACACTCATCACACCTGCCATTATCAACTTCACACACGTTGGCATTACCAGACCTCTCCGCAGCTCTAGGTGAGTGTGCTCCACAGAGCCGTGATCCTCCACCTGAGGTCAGTGGCTTCCAAGCAGCACCAGCAGTGATTCTCCCAGACAGATGCAGGGGGTTTAGTCGACAGGGAGATCAGGCCAGCAGACCAGAAGGGTTTCATGATGCTTGTTAGCTACCGCGGTGTGGCTCTGGGCTTGCCGGAACAGCATGGCATCCTCGGCGTCCATTCCACTGGTATAGGCTTAAGTAAGCGCAGCCTCCAGCTTATGACAGAGGGGAAACCGGTCTCGGCAGGGCTGTGTACAGCACTTAGCTGCCCGGAAAACGTTCCAATCTGGATGGTTTTATCGTGTTTTTGACACCCAATGAAAGCTCTTCTATATGATTTTACATGAACTGGCGACAAAGGAATGTTAAAGGCCATATCTGCTGGGCATAGTGACATCCTTTATGGGGCATAATCAGTTGTAAATTCCTTAATGTTACAGAGAGAAATGTAATACGTAGAACTGGCTTGTTTCCCAACTCTGCCTGACAAAAAACAATGCCTGTTCTGCACAAAGCATTTCTGACATTCTGGTGAATTCTGCAACCTCTAATGCTTTTCCAGAGTGATATTGATGGGTTGTGGGTAATGGTCACAAAGATGGCTGCTCTGTTCTACTCAAGGGACTGGAGCATCAGCAGCTGCTTGAGGACCTTGGTCTGACTTGTCTCTCTGATCTCCCCTGCCAGGAACATTTCGTCCACCACTGTATACACCTAGGACAGAACACACAAGACAGTTAGACGCAGTTTAGGAAGATCAAACAGAGTGCACACACAGCTTTTAAAACAGTAGAAATCTGTAGACAAATTCTGATGATTCATCTGCATACTATATTGTACAGAGCCTTCTAAATGATTTACAGACCAATGTTGGTGTTATAGACTTCATTTACAATTCATTAAAAACAATGCCAACATTCTACACACAATAACTCAATGACAAAGTGAAAACATTTTTAGAAATGGGAGCCAATTTATGGAAAATAAAAATTCTCACGTAGAAAACGCTCTGACCCTCTATGGTTAACGGTTTGGTGTTTTGCTTTAATATGCACTGAAGTGTGGGACCTTAGACAGGTGTGGGCCTTTCGAAATCTAGTCCAATCAATTCACTTGGCCCCAGTTGTGCTCAACTAGTTCTACAGACAACACAAGGACGATCAAAGTAGTGAATTACATTTGGACTGTCATGGCAACGGATCGGATATCCTACGTACATGAGATAAAGTAAATTGGCATCAATTCGTAAAAACATGTTTTCCACTAATTACAGGGCACTGTGTATTAGCTGATGAAATCTTCTGGGTTGACACTGAAACAAGCCGATGTTTGTCACTGTGTCGCTCCCAGGCACAACAGGTTTTCTTAGTGAACGAGAAGTCATCACAGAGCGCCCCCACTTCTGTGTGTGTGGGTGGGTGGACGTTCAAAAACACCTTGGGTAATTAGGTAACATGGTAACAACTTAAATGGCAGTCACCAGAGACCAGTGTTAACGGCTTAGCGGTTCTCACAGAGGTGGGCCGAACATAGCCATGTGGTTACCCAAACTGAAAGACTTGTGTAATTATATAATTCTGTTGCCATGGCACCTATCTACCACATTAAGCAGGAAGAAGAGATTTTTTTCCCTCCTCAATTTAATTTTAGTCCTTGTTGTGTTTCTTGTAGCACTGAGTGTTTGTGTGTTATAAAATTAGACACTTTTGCTCTTACCTTATAGAAGTTGAACACCAGGTCCAACTCACACACGTTGTGGAAATACTCATTCAGTACCTAAGGATTAGAAGACAGACAAAAGAATTTGCACCAATAGCCACATAGCCTAATGAGTAGCCAGGAAACAGTACAGTACCTAGAACTAGGCTTTGGTCTGTAATGTAGATCACTGTAGTGGTTCAAAATGAAAACAATACAGAATCATTTGATATGGCAGCCTTGATACTGTGAGGGCCTGAGGAAGTATTCCGGGTCACGGTGCTCTTGAACTGTGTTGGGATCTGAGCTGTTTTTCTTCACGGCCACATTCCGACTGTCCCCAGGACAGGGAGCACGGTGCAAGCTGTTCTGCCATTTCCCCTCGACCGGGAATTTACACTGCTCAGGGAATGTTTTTGGGGAATTTGAACGAAAGAGATTTGTCCTTCCCCCATTTTGTTTTAGTTTTGGTCTTTTGTGTCAAGTCGACAGACTCTATTTGGGTATGTATGCAGAGATTGTCCAGTGAGAGGAGTGTAGAGTGTACAGCACGTTGATAAGATAATGAACCTATAAAACATTCCTAACCATTTAGCAGTGCAGAGAAAAATTTACCCTAAGGCAGATATTCAGCATTATCTATTTTTTTTTTATTAGTGTTATAGGGGAACAGCAGTCACATGACCAAAATGAGGTTCAGGTGTCCTGTGGCTTGTTTTGGGAAAGGGGTGCACCGCCATGTCTGTTCACCAATTGGCAAGAATTGGATGTCATATCGTTTTTTAAACCCATGACGTGTTTCCAAGCTTGGACTTTTGAGATGGAGGGGGATTTTACTGACGATGATAAAGATGTTTTGACTGTTGTTGTTCTCTAACAGATGGCCGTCAAAACCAAATATAAGATAAAAGGGTACTGGGATTTCCAGGAGCCCCAGAACCTTAGAAATGGCTTTATAAGCCTTTCCAAACAGAAAACTAAAAGGCTTCCAAACCATTTTACACATGTCCTCAGGCATAACTTACAATCACAGCACATTTTCCACTAGAATCTGTGAGCTGACAACATCACCCTGATGCTAGCTGTGTCATTTTGAATAGTGTTATTCTAGCGTCATTTACCTCCACAAAGTTGTGAATGCCTTCCAGGTAAGCCAGGTTGTTGTCTGTCACATCCACACAAATACAGAAGTACAGGCCAGCGTAGCGCCTATAGATGATCTTGAAGTTTCTGAACTGGAGACAAGACGAGCAAGCATCTCAATGACAGACACAGGTATGATCAAAGGGGGAGTGTGTCATTTTGTTTGAACAACAGCTGGTGTGACTACTAATATCAAGGAAGTCTCAACATCTTGCACACCTGAGTTAGAATACCTAAAAATAAGTAAGCTAAGCATCAGACCTTATTGTCTACCAAGAGAGCTCTCAAAAAGGTTGAACAGAACAGGAAGTACTGGCGATGCTCTTAATAAGGACGTGGCCAGATGAAGCTGATGCTAAACTACAAGACTATTTGCGAATATAGACTGGAAGATGACTAACAAGTGCACCCATGAAATAATCTACAAAGTGACCATACATACAAGAAGCTTTATAGTAAAAGCAATATCCACCAAGAGCAAAAGGTCAGAGCTGCTGATCAACAAGCAGTACACAATTCTGGTCGCTTACAAGGCATTCTTGTATGGATGGTAGTTGTCCAGGAACAGGATTGATCAGCCCCACCTTACTCGTAACCTGAAGCTAGTTGTGTGTGGCTCTGAGGCTGGAAGGGTGTGGCAGGATGGGCGTGGCAGTGATACGGAACAGCAAGCAAATACTCCGATCCTACCTCCACAAAGTTGGTGTGCTTGGCGTCACGGACAGTCACCACAGCGTGCACCTCCTCAATCAGCTTCTGCTTCTCATCATCGTCAAACTGCATGTACCACTTGGCCAGACGGGTCTTCCCTGCTCGGTTCTGGATCAGGATGAAGCGGATCTGTAGGGCGGAATTGTACGTGGAAAAAGGTCTTATCAAGAATGGCTCAATCTCTGGAGACAAGAAAAATACAGGCGGTGGGGGAATACACAGGCTAATATGGACCTGAAGACCGAGCTGTGGTGGGACATTTCTCCTTGACAGCTCACCATCATCTAAGCAGCAAAATAGCTATGTAGTAGTAAGGTACCCGTACATATCTGTCCGGCATCAGGGACCTGTGACATGGTTATTCCAGGGGCAGGAGAGGCAATAACAATGAGAATTCCGTGTTGCATGAAGTTAGCCAGAAGGCCAACCTAACTACACTAGCTGTTAACAAGTTAGCTCCTAAAGCTAGGTCTAAACATATGAAGCTCTCGCTGTCCTGCTCCACTAGGCTCGGACAGTATTGTTTGCTTGGTTAGTTATACCATAGGCCATTATAAATCTGCTAATCTAAAGTTATAAATAGTGTTGCTGCAATTGCCCTTGAAGACTGCAGAGGGTGGAAATGACCAATTTCTCCTTTGACATAATGTAGCTTGGTTTCCCATTCTTTCTGTTAGTCATAATATATTCAAACTAGCTAGACACTGAACTGTCCCACACAAAGTTATGGAGGCAACTATGGATCAGTCTCAGTCTGTGTCCGCTTGGCCAGATTGTGGGACTATAACAAGTGATTCAGAATGCCAAGTTGTCAAGGCCAGGCCACCTACAATGTGTCATGACATTCGGTACATACAAAGGTCCCTCGTTTCACAACGAATCCCTGTGTCTACCATGATTGACACTTGAGTGTTTATTTTTAATACAGCAGTCAAACGATTCAGATAATCACAATTAAGTGCATAATTTCCTGTTAATTGGCAAAATGTGGCCCTAAATATACAAATGTCTTTGTTTCTGTCCCTAAATGAACAAATTGTATATCTTCCTGGTCATTGTGTTAGGCAACTTGTGATTTAACCATTCAGGCTTTCACTGATGCACTGCAATGCTAGCATATAAAATGTGTCAGCTAGGAGTAGACAAACAAGCGAAAGGACATGGAGTTGTATTTGCGCCATGGATAGTAATGAGGTTCAAACAAATGAAAAAAATGTGACTCATGCATTTTTTATTAATTTTGAAATAAATGTTAAACAAACTAGACTGCCACTGTAAGATTATCCTATGACCATGTCATTAAACAGTGCTCTTTTGGTTTCCTCATTACTTCTTATTTCTTCAAGTTAGTTAATGATAGTTGAGGTATAAATGTATTTGAGTGTAGTCTGATAGACTTGGTACATGAGACTGCATACCACGGGTATGAAATGACATCACATTACTGCTTCAATTGCATCCTGCCTAAAACAGCTCTTAGCCGTGGTATATTGGCCATATACCACACCCCTCGTGCGTAATTGCATATACCACAGCTATCAGCCAATCAACCATAAGGATTCAAAACGCCCAGTTTAACTGAACTACTCTATAACTTCGTGACAGCAAGCTTTGTAGAGCTAGCCCCAGCATAGCTCTGTATACAGAGCTCCACTTCACATGGGAGTTCGAAATATTTATGCGGATTGAATCGCCAATGAAACGTCACAAATTGTTATTAATAAACTAGAGATCAGAGCACCGAAATAATAGCTGGAATTTACATTTGGAAATGTTTCCTTTAAATCCGGGATGAGGGTTGACATTTAAACAAAATTCACACACACACATTACTTAACTTCTTACAATCTTCGTAATTTGGAGTTAAACACTATACTTAACTAGCCCCACCCTGGCGGGACCCTGAATCTCGATAACTACGCTTGCTAGCTAGATAACTACTAACGTTAATTATACTGTATCTGGCTGGATGGTGACATCAATACATGTCAATTTATTCGTAAAATAAATTGGAGGACTGGATGTAGTCATTGTAAACACATGTATTTTTATATTGCTATGTGATGTTCCATTATTATTATCAAATCGTATCGTTTCTAGTTAGTAAGTCACCATTTCAACTGTGAAATACATTACGGTTAGCTAGTTAGTGGCTATGCTAACGTTTAAGCAAACGGACTACCACAAAATTGACCAAATTCCAAACATACCATTTTCTCTTCTTTGATGGGTCTGTTGTAAGCAATATGAATTCCCGTAGCCTGGTTAATAACTATATGATTTTACATGAATTTATAGAAACGATAGGCCTTTTTGGACGGCTACTTGCCCGCTATCTTCCCAGAGCAGGATGTATAAAACGAGCTATTGAAGAGGCTTTGTGGAAAA
>JACXGJ010018410.1:0-10256 GCA_016801105.1 Esox niger
CCCCTCTGCCCCTTTCCCTCTCTGCCCCTCTGCCCCTTTCCCTCTCTCCCCTCTGCCCCTTTCCCTCTCTCCCCTCTGCCCCTTTCCCTCTCTGCCCCTCTGCCCCTTTCCCTCTCTTCCCTCAGATCTACATGCACCTGAGGTACTACAGTTCTCCTAACGAGCAGAGACATATCGTGCGGATACTCTTCATCGTTCCCATCTACGCTTTTGACTCGTGGCTCAGCCTCCTCTTCTTCACTAACGAGGAGTACTACGTCTACTTTGACACGGTCAGGGACTGTTACGAGGGTAAGACCGTCTACACGGGCTGAAGTCAAAAGGGTAGAGCACAAGCGATTGACTTCACCTTGGTCATAACATCGGTTGTGATACTTCCTCAGGTTGTTTCAGGTCACACAGGTGTGTTACCTAAACATCCACAGGGCAGTGTTTTGGAGATGGAGTGTGTTTTGTTTACCAGTGTGTGGGAGTTACACAGCAAGCCCATGGACAGATGGTTAACTGCTGCTCTGCTCTGCCTCTGTGCTGTCTTTGTTGTTCTAAGGCCTGCCTAGATTTCTGGGTAGGGAAAACCTGTTGCATAGCAACCAAGTTCACTGCACACTGCAGCCCTAATTAGGAGGCCTCAACCAAACTTGCTGCGGTTTAATGGTTGGATCCTAAATTTGGACAATAATAAGGCGGTCCACCCCACCTGTGTTTCAGTGGAACGCTATGAGCTGTCCGTTACTCCTTTTAAATTTAAAGACAATAGCCAAACAATGGCTGACCATCCATGATATCAAATTTCTGGTTAAATGCTGGTTTTGTGGCTATCCAGTTTACATTGTTTAAATTAAACTGGTTAATCAAGCTTATATTCTTGTTTCTGATTGGGTATACCAATTGATTTAAGCTGATATTTCTCAAGAATCGCATCTCTGAAATCACTGTGCCTGTCTCTGGTCCAGTTCAGTCTGTGTTAATCTGTATTTTGTGAGTCCCAATATTAATATACAGTTTTAAAGAAGTTTGTTGAGTGTACTGTTTTGTTGAACCTTCTTGCTAAGGTTTGAGTTATGTTCAGAATATATTTTGGGGTTAGGATGAAGGTTATGGTTAGGGTAGGTGTTAGTAGATATTTAGTTAAAATTGGGTGGGCTGGGCGAGGCGGAGGGCGGCTGGGCGAGGGGGAGGGCGGCTGGGCGAGGGGGAGGGCGGCTGGTCGAGGGGGGGAAGGCGCAGGGAGGCAGGGAGGCAGGGGAAGGCGGAGAGAGACCCCGAACAGAAAGAGTGTAAGAGAAAGACACTGGATGAGTGAGTGAGAGAGACATGACAGAATGGCTGATGCCAGTACTGCTGCAGGGGAGGTGTTTGGCACAATGGGAGCTTTGCTCATTTCCCCTGGGTGTACAATGCCTAAATATAGATAAGACACACATCATCACACGTATACCGTCACTCACTACCATACTCTCACCTAACAATGCAAGTCACCAGCAAACACCTCACCATACGGTCATGCACCAGCATGCCGTTGTTTAGTGGAACACAGCATCACTGTCCCCCAGAACCGATGAGCCCTGAAGAACTTCAGAATTCCCTTTCAGAGCTTCAGAGTTTAATGGTCTGTGGCTTATTATTCATGGAGAAGAATGGCCCCAGGGTTGGGTCTTGACTCATTTGTCATTAGCCAGCGTTTATGCACTCGCACACATTTCTATATTAGCCGACAATACATTTTAATAGAGAGACAGATTTTTAGGAAGGACACTGATATCCAGACATTGAACTATGCTTTCCCAGTGTGGGGTGTTTTTTTGTGACAGGGGATGTTGCATGCCGATGATGGATTGGGAAGCAAGTACCAAAAAAGGAAAATGTATTTATGAATAACAGATAAACATCTGAAGAACCTTTTATGTCTCGCAGTTTCAACAGAATTGCACTGATCGTGTTTCGTTGAAGCATGAACAAATGTAGACAGGGCTTTGGCAGTGGACGAGCAAAGATGGAAAAATGGCAGTGTTCCTTACAACTGTTAGTACTGGTGCGCGTGTGCGCGTGTGTGCGTGCGTGCGTGCGTGCGTGCGTATTTGAGTGTAACTGGTGTTGGATGGATTATAGTCGTGCTGTGGAAGCGCACAAACGTACAGATAACACACAGACAAGCAGGCAAGGACACCTAGCAGAACAGATAACACCTCCTCCACCACAAGGTTGTCCATGACCGCTGACCAGGAGAATACAATACTAGTTGCTGTGCCCTTGACACACACACTGCCACCGGCTCCAGTATGACTGGTCTACTGACATGACTGTCCCCGGGCTGCCGCTCTGCCCCTTAACCCAGTGGGTCCAAGCCAGAACCGGCAGTGCAGTCAGCCACTCTGATGATTTCTCCATCAGGGATCCTTCATCATTTCACTGAGTGTGTGGTCTATTTGTTTATCAAGTTAGCAGATATTTCTTTGACCCACCTTTCTACTGGAAGCTTCGCGGGAAGTCAATGAAAGTGTATTTGTTAAGAGGCTGGGTGATCTGTTGCTTTTACCATTAACATGGATATGATTTATGGGCTATTCTGTGTTATGTAAAATGTAATGTCATACAGAACGGACATACTAAATAGATCATACAGTTTGGATGTTTTTTTTAGTTTGTCTTATAGTCTGCCATCCACCCAACTGATGCTTCTTCAAGATTAATAGCTGAAACACTCAAAAAAATTGAAAAACAGGATCCCAAGTGGTGTCAAACAAACATCCTAAAAATAAAGTAGAAATTACTTCTACTACCCAAGCCACAGACTATTCTCAATAATACCACATGCCTGTCATACCAGTACTCCAACTCTATAACCCTGTACAGCTTCTGAACTCCCCACTCCAGTTGTGAAACATGAATGTAAAATGTATACATAATAGTTGTCCACACTCTGCATTGTCCTCTTTGCAATAATCTTTCAGTAGTGCCTTTATGCACAAACACTAGACTATGCCCAGGTCTGTGTTATTTAATATCTCATACCGCTAGGGGAGAGCTGTGGGTGGATAGAACAAGGATTGACTGGAGTTTTGTCTTCAAGCATACAATGCCGCAGTAAACACAATTTATGCATTTTCCTGTTCAGTGGTAAAACTAAATCTGCAATCCAACATATAAACCTCACGGATATTAGGGAATGTTCTTACTTTACATTCTGTTCTGGGATACTCCAGTTGATTGTATATACTGTTGCCAAAAAGTATCTCTTTTGTCTTTTTGTCAGCATTTGTCATCTATAACTTCCTGAGTCTGTGTTATGAGTACCTGGGAGGGGAGAGCGCAATCATGGCTGAGATTAGAGGAAAACCCATAGAGTGAGTCCTTTTATCCATTGTCATTTATATGTCTCATTATGTGGTTTGCACACACTTGTTCAACATCTCTCATTTGCTGATACTCAAATAGGGGTGTGTTTGTACACATAGTGTGTGGGGATGTCTGTCTTTTTCTAACAGGTATTTCTATCATGTCTAACCACATGTCGTCTCGCCATGTTGATTCCCCAGGTCCAGTTGTATATATGGTACGTGCTGTCTCTGGGGGAGGAGCTACTCCATTGGGTTCCTGCGGTTCTGTAAACAGGCCACACTCCAGTTCTGTGTGGTCAAACCCCTCATGGCCATGATCACGGTCATTCTGCAGGCCTTTGGAAAGTACCGTGACGGGGACTTCAAGTAAGACAAGTAGCTTCTAGTCATGTAGTTGTTGAGTGTCTCATACAAAAGCATAATTTATTTCATTTCCAGAAAATAAGTCCCTCCAGGATTTCACTGAGATATTTTGGTGATATCTAGGATGAAATTAATTATTCTTATTTTAGGGGTTGCATTTATATATATTTTCCAATTACACCAAGAATGTGCTGTCTAGGGAGAAACTGATCACAGAACCCTGGAGGAACTGACAAAGAACATGTGCTTGTGTGTAGATAGTCGTGAATCCATTAGAACCGATGTCTTGTTGGTCCCCCCCAGTGTGAACAGTGGGTACCTGTACGTGTCCATCATCTACAACATCTCCGTCAGCTTGTCTCTGTACGCACTCTTCCTCTTCTACTTCTCCACGCGCCACCTGCTCAGCCCATACAGGCCCTTACTCAAGTTCTTCATGGTCAAATCTGTCATTTTCCTCTCTTTTTGGCAGGGTGAGGTATACACACATGCGCACGCACACACACACCTATATAAAAGAAAATGTTTTGGTAATTTAAGCTCTAGGCTATGTATAATGAGTGGGGTCAATAATAGCCTATCCATTTCCAAGTCACTACCAACATACTATGGTACTGTAGTCTTTCCACATACTAGATCTGTTAATTAATCTGTTTGTATTTAAACAGGCATGTTGCTGGCCATCCTAGAAAAGTGTGGGGCCATCCCCGAAATCAACTCACCAGAGGTGTCAGTGGGAGAGGGAACAGTTGCCGCTGGTTACCAAAACTTCATTGTCTGTATAGAGATGTTCTTTGCCTCTCTGGCCCTGCGCCATGCTTTCACCTACAAAGTCTACATGGACAAGAGACTGGACTCACTCTCTCAGGGTAAGGAGGGTTTTGCCTTTGTTATATAAACTGGATCTCTGAAGTCTACACATCCTTACTGAAAATACAGCATTTGTTTGTTTATGCTAAAATCAATAAAATGTCACGCCTTTTTCCCTTTCATAAAATCTTTTCTCAAACAATATTTAGGATAAAGGTAGTCCCGTGAGGAAACTTAACTATTAAAAAAGTTATTAGTTTAAAAGAACTCCACAAACGGGCTTGTTGAACACAGACTTAGAGTGGTTTCACTATTTCTTCTAACTGAACATTTCCTGAAAGTTTTTAGTTCCTACCTAGGTTGCACAATATCAGAAAAGAAGTGAAGATGGAGGAAACATTTTATTCTGTTTTGGACGAACCCCTTCCACACTGTTTTTTATGTTTTAGCAGAAGATTGTGACAGGAGCCACATACCGCTTTTGAAAACCCGCCATTCATTTTTACTGGTCCTATTACATCCCATCATTCAGTGTAACCGGTCCTATTAAATCCCATCATTCAGTGTTACCGGTCCTATTTAATCCCATCATTCAGTGTTACCGGTCCTATTTATTCCCATCATTCAGTGTTACCGGTCCTATTAAATCCCATCATTCAGTGTTACCGGTCCTATTAAATCCCATCATTCAGTGTTACCGGTCCTATTAAATCCCATCATTCAGTGTTACCGGTCCTATTAAATCCCATCATTCAGTGTTACCGGTCCTATTTATTCCCATCATTCAGTGTTACCGGTCCTATTTAATCCCATTATTCAGTGTTACCGGTCCTATTAAATCTTTGAAATAGAGTGTGTAGTCACAATAGCTGATTTACTTCCAAAAATGTGATGTTTGTTTTTCAAAGACCGATATGTTTTAGCACAAACGCGACATACGTCCACAGATTTCCATGGGGTCTTGGCGATTTTGCTGCCATCTTCACTCTGCTTGCTACTATTGAACTTACGGCATTATTCTCATGAGCACCTGTATAAACTCCTCCCAACCAATTAATGTGATTGGTTTAATGTGTTTGGAGACGTTCATAGAAAAAAAGGTTTTCCCACCCCTTTGCCACAAAGATCCTGTAGGTGTTCCCCAGGCCCAGCGACTAGTCAGGTCTGGTTTTAGAGGCTAGGATAGAGCCGACATTGAATATCTCAAGATATCTTGTTGCCTACTGCCTGAAAGCTTAAGTGGTGACTGGCTCTTCATGCAGCCTGGATCATATGCATGATGTACAATTACATCTACACTTAATTTATTGCAATGTATTAAACAACCATTATGCAGATACTAGTATGAATTCTGCATTTCCATTGCATAAGTTGTTTGCTTTTGTTTCAGAAATGGGTTTGATCTTTCCTTTTAACTTTTTACTCTTACAGAACATCACATGAATTTCTTATAGTAATATATCATTTTAAACATGTCAGTCTTTGCATAAGCAGACATTACATTTTCTATAAGGGTGTGTACCCTTTGGATATTCCGGGTACTATGGTATCGACCGACTTTACCTTGGTCCAGAACTTCTCCTCTGTATAATGTCTTCTTTTGTCTCTGACTCGCAATCCCTTTCTCTCTACTCCTTTGTCATCATACGGATCCCAATGTGTCCTCATCTCTGGACTGTGGCACATTTATCATAATTATTTCCGTTCCTCTCCACCCTTTCGCCCTTGTTTTCTGAATACGAACCTTTCCTTGTTCTTTTTGTAAACTCTCTCCTTGGTTCATTGAACATACCTCATCTTCATATTCTTTGGGTAATTTTTTCCCCTCTTTGTCTCATTTTTTCCTCTCTTTTTGTCTTCCATATCTCTTTGTCTTTTTCCCCATGCTGCATTCTCAAGGCCCAGTTCCTATATATGGAGTGCACGGTAGGTTTAGCACTGATAGGCTCTTCAATCTTTTAACTTTTTTCTGCTTTTTACATCCCACAATGTTAATGGACACTTTTTTCTTACTGTGTATTGAATGTTGCTTGTCTATGAAATCAGGGATTATTATTGTTTTTGTTTCTGCTGATTTAAAATGCAGGTTTCTAGTAGTATTGTCCACTGTATTTAGGTCTCACATTATTCACATTTACTAACTCAGACTTTATTTAAAGATATTGTCTATTTTATTGGCTGCCCCTCCACCCACTACTCCCAGGTCGCTGTGCCCCCATGAAGAGCATTTCCAGCAGCCTGAAGGAGACGATGAACCCTGGAGACATGGTCCAGGATGCTATCCATAACTTCTCCCCTGCCTATCAACAGTACACCCAGCAGTCATCTCTGGAACCGGGACACTCTGGCCCACCTGTGTCTCGGACGCACAGCGCCATCAGTACCCGAGACAACGAGAAGACCCTGTTGCTCAGTTCAGACGACGAGTTCTAAACCCGCATTGTGAAGTGCTGACAAGCAGCTGCGGTGCAGCGCCCTCTCCCCGGTCTTCGTGTTGTACTGGGGCAGAGGATTTAGAATACGTGTTCAGGGTTTGGTAATTCAATACACAACCATATGGCACAGCCTGGTCTGTTCATTTAATGTCATCTACAACACTTTTACACAAATTCAGGATTATGAGTAGTGACTTGTCTTGATAGAGCATATGCTGAGGTGTCACGGTTAATCTTCTCAGACAGAATGATACTTGGCTTTATTAAACAGACATTTCTGGTTTTGATCGGAGTGATTTCATAATTAACAAGTGGATCTTTTAGCGGGCTTAGATCACCTGAAGAAGATGCGTACCAAATCAATAATAGAAGTCTACACTATCAACGCATTGGATTTCATTTGGCTTTTTGGTTTGACTTTCCGATTTTAGACCAGGTCATTCTCATATAATTTATGTGACCATGGTTACAGTTGGTTTTCAAGAGACACAGCTGTGTGCATTATGGTGTGGTTGGGGTCATTCACTGAGAGTGGCGTGGATGGGCGACTGTGAGGGGTGGAGTAGTGTTTGGTGTGGTTCTAGATTAAGAGAATTCTGCTCCAGTGTGTAGTGGCTGAAGCGGACAGCGTCGGAGTGATGACAGGCCAGAGCACACAGCAGTCGGATTATATTGTCATAGTTGGTAGCATTATTCATATGGTGAAGATTAGGCCAGGCTCTCATCCAGTGAGGCTCACAGTCACAAGACCTCCGCTGGCCTTTAATGTAGGTTTACTGCCTGTAGGAAACGCTCGATTGGTTACATCTGTGTGTTTGGAGTACTCAGACACTAAAAGCTATGCTACAGTCATGTGGAAAATGGAAACGTAAGTAACCTCCTTGATAGTTTTTTTGTTAACTTCACTTTAACACTAACAGATAAATGTCACCTAATTTTACAATCAATAGAAATACAGTTTCATTGTCTGGAAAAAATTGGTACAGTACACCCCTACCTTCAATAGCTGGTGTTGCCTCCTTTGGCTGAAATGCAGCTGTCAGGCTCATGTATCAACTGGGAGGTATTGATGCAGCTTCTTTACAGTGGTGCTTCAACTGTGTCATGTTTGAGGGCATTCTTACCTATTCAAGTCCCCACACAGCATTTCCATAGGATTGAAATGCTGGCTTTAACTCAGCCATTCCATAACCCTCAATTTTCTTCTGTTTGTGACATTCTGTTTAAGGTTTGCTTTGTGTGTTTTGCATCATTCTCCTGTTGTAAGAGCCATGTTTGGTTCACTTGATGAGAGGGCCAAACATTTTACTGATGAATTATTTGATACAATATGGAATTCATGGGCAAAGCATTGCCAAACCATAATGCCTCCATTTCCATGATTTACAGTTGGTATTAGATTATTATGTTCAAAGGCAGTGTTTTTTTTATTCCACAAACATGGCATCTGTCATGTCCATCTATGACTTATCTGTCCGGAGAACATTGTTCCAGTAGTTTTGGTTAAACCTCGGGTGTGAAGATTGTGTCATATTCTTTTTTGGAAGCAGATGCTTCTTGAGGTTGCCAGACTTCTACCAGGACCTTTCGGTCAGCGGGGTTGGATGTAGAATTTGGTTGAATGCTGTCCTATGTAGATTGCCACCAGTCTTTCTCTATTTGTTCTGTCAGGCAGTGTAATTGCTTAGGAAATGGCATGAATAGACTTTTTTTCTGATGGTCTCAAATACATCTTTTGTCATACATACATATACATGCATACACACACACACACAGACACACACAACTTTTGTTTGTGTGATTTGTTAAATTGGGTTTCCTTTGGTCACTGAAATTGCTCAGATGTCCATGATGTCCGGAGGGTGTACTTTTCATATGACTGTACATGGTTAAAATGTATCATATTTAATACTTATCAATAATTTTAGTTTGACATTGCAGATTGAGACAGTGTAACTGGAAAAAAGATTCAGCTTTGTAATAATGTGTGGGTCAGTTTTAGACTCACCTTAAATTGCTGTACAGCTGGTTTCACTTTACAGATGTGAATCATAAGTGTTTAGAGAGAAGAGGATCTTGCGTTACACATAGTTTAGCTTTGAAGTCACTATTGCAATTCATACAGACAAAGCTGCCATTCTGTAATGAAGTCATTGTGAGTCACTGCTCTTTGCTGAATCCTGCCACTAGAGAGCAGCAGGGATTCTAGTGGGTTTGGTCATTATAGAGACAGACACGCACACACACTCCATTATGTATTAGTCAAACAGGCTGATGATAGTAATTTTGCTTTCAGTCTACACATTAGAGAAAGAAGAATCCCAAATCCAGACTATCCTCACCTCTCATTGTGTTCTGTCTGTTAACTGGTGCGCAATACACACAAGAAAGCCATGGATAGGCCATTGTCTAGTGGGCCAATATTTCCTGATAAAGTGTGGTCAGAAAGCCTGCTGTATTTATAGTGAGGCCAGTATATAGGATGTTATGGAGATACACTAGTGCTTATTATGGTACATCCACTGTGGTGTTGTGTCGAATCCTCTGTATAATTAGTTATGAAGCTTTGGACTCATCCATAAACATTTCCAGTTTCTGGTTAAAAAAAAATTCCCCATACATTTTTTCCAGTTCCCTTTTTTAGGCCACATCTCTGTTATCTGTATCTAGGCCCATGGTGTGTTTTAAGTAACATTATTTGGAGATGCATTACAATATAGTTTTTAAATCTTCCCTGTATGCTTTGCAAGCAGTTGGATAGCCCCTGAAATTTCGTTGACTGTCCATCTGAAGAAACGTTATGTCTTAACTATCTATAGGACATTACAGGTGGACATCCGGATCCTCAAAATAATGTGTAACTATTTTATTATAGAGATACACAGGACTATTATTGCTAGAGCTGTAGGATAATGTACATACTTTTAAATGATATACTGAAAGAATATTTAGTGATGTTGTTGTAATAATGACAATGATGTCAATGTGTAAAGAGGCATAGTTTTGTAATGTTTCCGTATGCTGTCTTTAAATATTTCTATCAATCTTGTTCACTATATTTGATCACAAAGTTGCAAATATTATGCTTTTATTTTTGTTCAGTGATAGTTTTTACTATGTTAAGCATAGAGAAAATAAAGATTTTTAGATTGGCCTTAAATGGATTGTGTAAGTTTGTTATATTTTATAACCCTTCATTGTTTCACTTATGTCTGATAACTGTAGTTCCAATTCACATGAGTGAAAGGCATCAGGGAGATTGTTTGTTGTATAACTATGGCTTTTTCCACCCCCTCCCCCTTCTAAACAA
>JACXGJ010018411.1:0-10255 GCA_016801105.1 Esox niger
ATACTGTAATATTGATCTACGCTCCATTCAACATAAACATTTTAGAGTTATTAATACCATTGATAAATAGGATGAATTGTATAATAATATTAAATAGGAAAGATAACACCGATAAACATCACAACACTTACCTGTCTGTGTATTGTACTCACAGAAATGCAGCAGGAGGTAGAAATGACTCAGAATTTTGAGAAACAAATGTTGATTCACACACAAATAACCAAAATACATTTACAGTAAATAGAAAATGGTGGCTGATAGTGTATAGTTTGTATCAGTTTAGTCGGTAGGTCACAATGTGCACTTCATCTCTGGACCAAATGTTATGTTTCTCGTGTCCTCTGTATTTTATAGCCCCACAGCAGTTCTCAGGGGCTTCAAATCACCTCCAATTACAAGTGCTCTGCGAGTTCACAACAATGTTTCTTTGGATCATTCTATCATATGGGGGTTTCATAAGACAGGAATTACTTCAAAACATGCCTACCTTAATTGGTAATACAGTGGGGAGAACTAGTATTTGATATATTGCTGATTTTGCAGGTTTTCCTACTTACAAAGCATGTAGAAATCTGTAATCTTTATCAGAGGTACGCTTCAACTGTGAGAGACGGAAAGTAAAACAAAAATCCAGAAAATCACATTGTACGATTTTTTTATAATTAATTTGCATTTCATTGCATGACATGTATTTGATACATCAGAAAAGCAGAAGTTAATATTTGGTACAGAAACCTTTGTTTACTATTACAGAGATCAAACGTTTCCTGAGGTTCTTGACCAAGTTTGCACACACTGCAGCAGGGATTTTGGCCCACTCCTCCATACAGACCATCTCCTGATCCTTCAGGTTTCGGGGCTGTCGCTGGGCAATATGGACTTTCAGCTCCCTCCAAAGATATTTTATTGGGTTCAGGTCTGGAGACTGGCAAGGCCACTCCAGGACCTTGAGATGCCTCTTACCGCACCACTTCTTAGTTGCCCAGGCTGTGTGTTTCGGGTCGTTGTCATGCTGGAAGACCCAGCCAAGACCCATCTTCAATGCTCTTACTGAGGGAAGGAGGTTGTTGGCCAAAATCTCGCGGTTCATCCATCCTCCCCTCTATACAGTGCAGTCATACTGTCCCCTTTGCAGAAAAGCATCCCCAAAGAATGATTTTTCCACTTCCATGCTTCACAGTTGGGATGGTGTTCTTAGGGTTGTACTCATCCTTCTTCTTTCTCCCAACACGGTGAGTGGAGTTTAGACCAAAAATACTGTGGTCCCAGCTCTCTTCAGGTCATTGACCAAGTCCTGCTGTGTTGTTCTGGGCTGATCCCTCACCTTCCTCATGATCATTGATGCCCCACGAGGTGAGATCTTGCATGGAGCCCCAGACCGAGGGAGATTGATCGTCATCTTGAACTTCTTCCATTTTCGAATTATTGCGCCAATACTTGTTACTTTCTCACCAAGCTGCTTGCCTATTATCCTGTAGCCATCCCAGCCTTGTGCAGGTCTACAATTTTATCCCAGATGTCCTTATACAGCTTTCTTGTCTTGGTCATTGTGGAAAGTTTGGAGTCTGTTTGATTGAGTGTGTGGACAGGTGTCTTTTATACAGGTAACAAGTTCAAACAGTTGCAGTTAATACAGGTAATGAGTGGAGAACAAGGGGGCTTCTTAAATAAAAACTCCCAGGTCTGTGACAGACAGAATTCTTATTGGTTGGTAGGTGATCAAATACTTATGCCATGCAATAAAATGCAAATTAATTATTTAAATATCATACAATGATTTTCTGTATATTTGTTTTAGATTCCGTCTCTCACAGTTGAAGTGTACCTATGGTAAATATGAGAGACCTCTGCATGCTTTGTAAGTAGGAAAACCTGCGAAATCATCCGTGTATCAAATACTTGTTCTCCCCACTGTGTCGATCGTATTGATGGTAAATGACCCTAGAGGTAAAATAAAAAATATTTTTGTTTTACACTTTATTTTGAGAGTCCCAATGGCTTTTCTGTTGATGCTCTTCTGACATGTATTCCAATAATAAAAAAGTTAACACAGTCTTTTATGCCGAGACATATAGGTGGTCAGTGGTTAGATATCCTACAAAATACCCTTACATGGTATGTTCCAACTTATGGTAAATGGGCCTATCCATAGAGCCTATGACAGCCACATGGACAACTCCTATCAGGAGGTATGGACAGGATTTGTGAGTAGGGTGTGTTGGACCCATCAGTAACAGGCATCATATCCAATCTATTGTCCTTTGTTCAGAGTTAGCACTTATGCATTGCGTTAAGTTCAGTGATGAATCACACTTCTTAACTTCTCTTCACTATCAGATAAATCTGGGTGTGTCAGATGCCAGGAGAACACTACCTACCTTCAGTGCCTACTGTAATGTTTGGTGGAGAATAAATAATTGTCTGGGGTTATGTTTCAGAGTTTGGACTAGGCCCCTTTTTTCCAATAAGCATAATCTTAATGCCACAGGATTCAAACATTTTAGATAATTGGGTGCTTCCAACTTTGTGGCAATAATTTGGGGAAGGTCTTCCTGTGTCAGCATGACTGTGCTCCTGTGCACAAAGTGAGGGTCAAAAAGACATGGTTCGATGAGGTTGGTGTGAAGGAAGTCGAGTGGCCTGGACAGAGCCCTGACCTCAACCCTGTTGAAGACCTTTGGGATGAATTGGTGTGGTGATTGCAAGCCAGGCCTTCTTTCCCAACATCAGTGCCTGACCTCAAAATGTATCTTTTGTCTAATTGGTACAAATTCCAACAGAAACACTCTAAAATCTCATTGTGGCACTGTTGGTCCTCCACTTGCCTTCAAGTCCTGTAAGTAGCGTGGTGTAGCCACCGTGAATCGGACTTGTTTGTCCAAGACAATCTCACAGATATTAAATTAAAATGAGATCTGGGGAATTTGGAGGCCAGGGCAATACCTTGAACTATTCATCATGTCCATTAACTCTTTCCAGCTGGAGTTCTCCTAATTCTGATGGTTTTGCTCTTAATATCTCTGCGGTCCAATCACATGTTTTAAATCTGAAACGTTCTATGAATACTAGAAGACATAAGCTACAGACTGATATAATTGGTTAGGGCATTATCTAAATGTGACAGAGCAAAATACCCATTTTCCTGAGGCAATTTTAGACCATGGTTAGGAGAGAGGATCTGGAGTCTTACTTTTGCAGATTTGATGTACAAATGAAGTCAAACATTTGAGGAAAGGAAAATAAACAATTGCTCATTACAATGTTTTACTAATAGTGTCACTAGATAGATTCAATAGTTAATAAAGTCAATTTTTGGTGCTGATTGATGAGTTAGACGTTTGCTAAATTAGCTTGAAGTAGCTACCAACTTAAAGACTCTGAATGAATATGAGGCTATTTCTCTGTATATGATGATGCAAATGAAGAAAAATTGTTTGTGCAATGTGTTGATAACAAAGCTAAGTTTTTCACTAGTTCAAGCAAGTTAATACACTAAACTTAGCCGCATGCTAAAAACCAAGCCAAAATGGGATATAGTTCACTCAGTTTCAGTGCTGGCTTGCACGTAAATCATCCTTCTAATGTTTAGCAGATCTAATTAATGAGGTGTCTATCTTGTGATTTTGTCAATATGATGTAAATATTGTTGTAGGAAACATATGTCTCATCATACTTATGTATAACTAGCAGCCATCAATGTAAAATACATCTACAAACCAGGCAACAGGTGCTGCCATCTGTCTGACATGGTTTTCCATCCAGGACATTATATTTCTACTACAGTATGACACGGTTAATGTACTTAGTTTACTATTATTTACTATTACATTACTAAATCTAAATTGTTGTAATAATGTCATTATGTTTTTGTCCCCTACTATCCCTTTCCCTGGTGCTTGTATTCATATGATAATTATATGAGCCAAGTCGGACACACCGAACATGCAAATGGCTTTTCAGTAAGTCCTTTGTTTTATAGTATGTGTTTTAGATTAATGGAACAATGAAACTCAAGTGTATTGTAAAAATGTGTATTTGTAGGCAAAGATGGATGGAGATGAAGGTGTTGATTCTTGCTTACTAGTGAATCCAGAGGAAGAGGTCACTGACATCCAACTGATGGCTACCCACCTATCTTCCTCCACTCCCTAGGTCTGCCAGCCACCCAGCATATCTCTCTCACCTCCCTGGCCTCCCACTGCCCCTTCCAAGACCAACTCCATCCTTGCCTCGGCTCATCTTCTTCAACTCCTTCTGGTCTTTTCTTTTAGCTCCCCATTGGCCCTGCTTCTTGCTGCTGGCCAACCAACCATCGGCACCGTAACAACTATATAATATGCAGTTAGTTTTGAGAACTGCAGCTTCTAATTGTTCCTCACGCTTGTATGTTCTCCTTTACTTATCATATACTGTACATCCTGCATGGCAGCCTAGCAGCATATTGGATTTATTAGAAAATTGGAAAATACAATACATTTCCTTTAATATAACTGTATATGATACCTTTGTGACTTTGATTTTAGATAATGCATTCTATTTGAATATGGTTACGATATTGAGACATGATATGAGACAATGTACTCCTCAAACGTTATTTTAATAAAATTATTTTGATCATATTTTAACTTGCTGATATCTTTCCTTATTATGGTAGACTAAATGCCATTTATAAGAGATGTTGGTTAAGATAAGTTGTAATATATTATTTGGATAAGAAGGTACTGGGCAGCAAATATTCCATAGGATAAACAAATAATACCACTGGTCACTAAAATGGCTGTAACTTGTTAAGAGTAATGGGTCATTCTATTCTGATTTCAGATGTCCAAACCTTGCAAAATAAGGAAGATTCTGTTAACTCGAACTTTTTATCTATCTTCATTAGAAGATAGATAAAAAAATAATAATAGATTTTTTCTGAAATATGTCTCACTGGACATTCTTAACTGATAACCAGTTCCTTGACTGGGTTCCTGTAGTGTTTCATATGATTTGAAAGAACTGTTTCTAATCTTTCTTTCGATGTGTCAAGTTTTCAAATATGGTGTCGCCATACCATATTATAGTTATTAATACAACAGCAGCTCTTCCATTTCATCAATAATCAAATGGAACATTCCGCTCAGGCTGGAAAGGGTTATTAAAGTTATTAAACCATTCCTGAACAATTTGTGCAGTGTGGCAGGGTGCATTATCCTGCTGAAATAGACCACTGCCATCAGGGAATAGCAATGCCAAGAAGGGGTGTACCTGGTCTGCAACAATGTTAAGGTAGGTGACACATGTCAATTTACCATCCACATGAATACCTGTACCCAGGCTTTCCCAGTCAAAATGGTGCACACATACATGACCATGCACATGACGTAAAAGAAAATGTATCAAACAATGTGACCTTCCACTACTCCAAGGTCAAGTTCCAACACTCTCATGCCTATTGTAGGTGCTAATAAAATGTATTTGCTTCACCTGTAAGTAGTCATAAGGATTTGGCTCATCAGTTTATACACTTCCAATAAGTTTGAGAACATTTCAGTGTTTATGTTTTTATTGAAATTCACAAAGTTTAATGTGTAAATGCACTATGAAATAAAAGCATAGAAAAAATAAACACATTTAGACAAAACATATATCATAGAATTCAGAACATATTTAATAAAAAAGGTTTTACTTATTAAAACAGACACTTTTTGCAGACATAATAGCTAAACACATTTGTGGCATTCATTCTACAATGAAAATCCAATATTGTTTGTCAATTACTTCCAACACCATTGCAGAAGTTCCCACAAATGTGTTGAATTCGTACTTTAGGTTGCTTTGCATTCCCCTTCTGCCAAGATCTCCCCAAACTAGCTTGTAAGGGGTTTAAGTCTTAAGACTATCAGCAATACCTAGGTTACAACTGCTACTGTTAATATTTAACAAACATTTGTTTTAGCAGCAATAATTTATACATTCCTTTAACAATGCAGCTTAGATGTGGGAGGATTGTACAAATTCAAAGTCCAAGTCAACCTCAAATGAATCAACCTGAGTTTTTCCTTGCAGTAGAATCTATAAAAATGTAATTATTATCATATTCTCAGATTCTCATTTATCCATTTATTAATACAATTCACCTATGGTTGTTGTTGAATAACTTCATTGCAGTTTAAAAGGAATTCATGTATTCTTTCAATCTTTTTTTCTGAAACTGTAATCAAGACCGTAACTAGCTAAAGATGGCTAGGTTTGTGTAGATCACCTTTAGACCCAGGAACCCCACTGGATATCCTTTGTTCTGAAAACCGGTTTATATTGTTGTTCAGATATTTTTACAAAAGATGGAGATAATACGACATCACACACAAACACACACGTTTCATAACAGGAATCTTTTGGAACACATCAAAATGTAACTGGCGATGACACAAGAGTTGAATAGGAGTTTGGGGAAAGACATTTCTACAGTACAAAAAGAGACAATTTAACAACTATATCTGATATTCAGTGGAAACAAACATGATCACTGAAATAATTAGATGTTCTTCAAGAAAATTTAATTGTAGCTGTTGTGCATTGCCCTGTTGTTTCAACTCGAATTCCCTAATGACTTACCTCTCTTCTCCACAGAGAAATTATTTGTTTCCTCTCTGAAACCTACTCTAGCAGTCTCTTGACTAATTAATAAAATTTGTAAAGCTTCACTGTATACTTTTACTGAGTGTTCATTCCCATAGCAGTTAAAATGTCCCAGTTATTCATCATAAGACCCAACTTTACCAAAGCAGAGTTTCCTCACAGCTGCCTTTATCTCTTTGTTTCTGAAACTGTAGACTACAGGATTCATACTATTAGTCAGAAAGCAGTTAAATATTGATATCAAGATGAGAACATTACAGTGAACATTTTTAAATATAGTACTGATGTAGATGAAGGAGGGAGCTATGTAGAAGATCAGGACAATAGTGAGATGTGAGCTGCAAGTAGAAAAGGCTTTCATACGCCCCTCTGAAGACGAAATCTTGGAAATAGCGACAATAATTCTGGAGTAAGACCATATGATGACAAAGAACGGGACGTAGATGGCTGTGAATGCACATATAATACCCACATTCTTCAAATGTGTTGTGTCCAAACAGGAAAGTGAAACTACAGGAGGATGGTCACAGAACCAAAAATCTATTCTGTTGCTACAAAAGGGCAATTGTGATGCTAAAATGACAACATATGCAGGTAAACAGAGTCCACATGTCCATGCTGCTGTAGCCAGTAAAAAACATGCTCTCTTATTGATTATGGTGTTGTAGCGCAAAGGATGGCAGATGGCGACATAACGGTCATAGGCCATGACACACAGCAGAAAGCTTTCTGTTGATTCCATTGAGATATGCACATACATCTGGATAAAACACGCTGAGTAAGAGATAGTTACATCATTCCAAAAACACACTGATATCATCTTAGGTAGAACACTGGTTGTGATTCCTATATCTAAGAGAGACAAGTTGCTGAGGAAAATGTACATGGCAGTGTGTAGCTTGGGGTCTGTCACCACTAGGGTAAATATGATGAGGTTTCCAATCAGGATCATCAGGTAGACCACCAGCAGTAAGATCGCCAGTGCTGGGTAGAACTTGTTCAGCCCTCTTTCCCCCCCAATAAAGACGAATTCAGTCACGACAGTCATGTTGGCTTGAAGACAAGAGTCATCTGGAGATGAAATTCAATTATTATCCCAGATGTTAAATTCCTTTTAAAATAGTTTGAGGAGAAATGCATTATTATAAGACTATGCTATTTGGTTTAACTTTATAGAATTCACTGACTTTCTATGTTCAGAAAGCTGCTTCCAGAGCATTTATCATGTTGACACGCCAGGTTTGGAAATTATTTGGACGGTTCCTGTAAAAAGACTACTTAAAAACATATTATATGCTGTAATCATTCATCTACACTACATTCAACATAAACATTTTAGAGTCATTAAATACCACTGAAACATAGGATGAGTTGAGTAATAATATTAAATAGGCAAGATAACACCGATAAACATCACAACACTTTCCTTTCTGTGTATTGTACTCACATTAATGCAGCAGGAGGTAGAATTGTTTCTGAATTTTGAAAAAGAAATGTTGGGCACCAACGATTCACCAAAAAACTCAAAACAAAGTTTACAGCAAATGGAAAATATCAAAACACCTGATTGTGGCTGATAGTATATAGTTTGTTTCAGTTTAGTCAGAATTTCACAATGTGGACTTATTTCGATCATTTTCTGTATTTTATAGCCCCACTGCAGTTCTCAGGGGCTTCTAGTCACCTCCTCTTACTACGAGCTCTCTGCTGGATTAGACCATAGTTGGTTTCCTGGGAACTTTCTACCGATTCATGTTTTCTATCAACAACAATTACTTTCAAGCATGCTTGTCTTTATTGGTAATATATTAATGACATTAAGAGAGTTGGTTACTTTTTAATCCACTTCCGTTACAAGTTATCTGTTTTAAATTGTAATCAGCTTTTGGATTACTCAAAACATTACTTAGTAACGTGATCTACTTACTTTCAGTTACTTTGAGATAACATGCATATTAAGAGACATTAGAAGACAAATAGGAACAATACCAACTGAACAACGCCTATCGCTCAATCAACATTAGTGTTAACATACCTGGTCATATATGGATTTTTTATTATACCACCAAGTCATTTTGTGTCAATGCATTTATTGCATTGATAATGTTTTAATACATGAGGCCTCAAGGGGTGTCTCAAGGCTATTTGGTTAAGCCTTTACCAGGCCCACTGCATGGAAATTTTCCGCTCAGTGTTGAGCTGTTAGCTAGTACACGTACGGAACTCGAAACCGAGTAATAAATTAGAAATGTGTACAATGAGGATTTTCTAATCTGGTAAAATAGCCTTGAGGTGTTTACTCTCTCCTTGTATAAAGTTGTAGAATGAAGAATCCACATGGTGATATTTTTTTACGTTAAGAAATACGCTGTGTCCCCTGAAGAATGAATTTTTATCCAAAATAGTCATAGCCTATAAAAGAGGGTAAAACAACCAAAGCGAGATTACTCTCCACAATGCATTTTAAATGCTGAATTTCAATTGGTTAAATAATATAGTTTCTCTTTGTTTGTCACAGTGTTTAAGGCCTATATTGAGTGTCCTTGAGATCATATACTTATTGTACTTTGATTTTAGTGACATCATACATCTGTTTTCTGTCTACACACTTCCATTCTAATTTCCACCCTAATGTTGAGTTCCTGTGTAGATATGACAAGCACATTTTTACATACTGCAACAATATTAGATATAGTTTCCACCCTCGTGGTTGTTAACCAATTGTATTTTTTTTTTAAAGTCATCCAAGCAGTATTCATTTTTGGGGTAGAATCTGTAATCTAATTACAATATTTTTGCTTCTAATTTAATAGATTACAGCTACGTTTTTTTGCAAGCTGTTTCATGTAGCTGGTAATACATTTCTCCCCAGGCCCGAAAATTAATATTAAATGACAGCAAAGCTAAAATGACTGACTTTATAGTTTACACATCATTTTGATATTCTACAGATTATCTACTGACAATCAGTAACATTTTAATCTATTTACACTAAAGTGTAACAATGTTTTGTTCTATGCTGCTCTTCCCATGACATCATCATGTGTAGCTATTACTGGGTCACATATGCGTTGGGACTGATTATATTGAAAAACTTTTTTTTAATGCTGTAAATGCATAGTTACCATATTAGCAAAGGAAACCTGTAAACCTTGCAAATACTACCACCATTAACAGTCTTTAAGGTTAAAAGGATACATGTAAAAATATCGGTATTGACACGGACACGGGCGGGGATCCAAGTGCAGACTGGATTGGTGTAGCGAAGGCACAGACGAGCGGAAGGCAGAGTTGTCGGGGACGGGCAGGAGGTCGAGAACCGTGCGGGCGGCAGAGGGACAGACAGGGAACAGGCAGAGTAGTCGGAGGTAGGCAGGCGGTCGGAACACAGGCGGAAAGCGAAAGTACAGGCTGGGAACAGGCGGGGTAAATGGAAACAGGCGATCGGTCGGTACACACGCGAACAGGACAGGAGTCTGGAAAACGCGAGATATGGCATGTAAACATGAACCATTGATCTGGCAGGGGAGAAGTGGCAGGGAGCTGTACTTGAATGCTTGGTGATGAGGTGACTGGGGACAGGTGTGTGATTTGGTGATTGGTGACAGGTGTGTGATTAGGTGTGCACTGA
>JACXGJ010018412.1:0-10256 GCA_016801105.1 Esox niger
AGTGAGAGCATACGTCAGAGTGAGAGCATACGTCAGAGTGAGAGCATACGTCAGAGTGAGAGCATACGTCAAAGTGAGAGCATACGTCAGAGTGAGAGCATACGTCAGAGTGAGAGCATACGTCAGAGTAAAACATACGTCAGAGTAAAACATACGTCAGAGTGAGAACTACGTCGGTGTGAGAACATATGTCAGAGGACTAATTTGCATTATCTTTGAGGGTCTTTACACTGTGGTGAAAACACACACATCAATTGGCTGAAGATGCTCTTTAGTGTCTTGAATAGCAGTTCCTGGAACTCAAAGTTCTTGGTATTTTTGGTGGAAACGCGGCTATAATGATAACAGAAATCACCCAAATGGCCGTGATTAAAAGTTTCCACGTTTGATTTTGTTAGAGACACACAATGTGACACACACAAGTGAAAATGGCAATTATAGGTGAATTTCCCACACATGTGGCTTTTTAAATAGCAATTAGTCTCTGTGTCTAAATAGTCTATGAGTTTGTTAGTTCTCACGTGGATGCACTGAGCAGGCAAGATACTGAGCCATGGGGAGCAGAAAAGACCTGCGTAACAAGGTAATGGAACTATATAAAGATGGAAAAGGATATACGTAGATATCCAAAGCATTGCAAGCCAAGGTTTCAAGGAGCACAATACGACGATGTTTGAAAATAGCTGAATAGTTGAGTTGCATGAAAGATGCGTTACCTGTGCCAATGCCACAAAAAGCCTGGTTACAATATGGCCAACAACACCTTGACACACCTCACAGCTTCTGGCACACTGTAATTTGGAGTGACAAGACCAAATTAGAGCTTTATGGTCACAACCATGAGCGCTATGTTTGGAGAAGGGTCAACATGGCCAGTAGTGAACAGAAAACCATCTACGATGTGAAGCATGGTGGTGGCTCACTGTTGTTTTGGAGGCAAGGCAGTAATCACAATATATATTGGGGGAGAATATTCAGATATGCTCAAAATGTCCCCCCCCAATAAACTGATATATATAATCTATAAATAAAACAAAAATTCCCTATGCTATGACAGGCAACCATGAACCGCTGTCCAAAAATAATCATTAGCAAATGTTAACATAATTAAACTGGTACTAGTTTTCAAATTTTTCCCGGAGCTGTATGAGGAGATGCATGGAGGGCACACCCGACCTCCAAAAACACATTACAGTGGCAATTGGAAGATGTGGGATCAAAAAGCAAAACACAGCCACCACGCTGCCACAAGAGGACATCAGGCAGGAGGGACAAGTGACAAGGAAGAGGTGCAAGATCTGCCCAGCTGCCAAAGACAGAAAAGTCAGCAGCTAGTCTTTCCAGTGCACCAGACCTGTGCAAGGAGCACATTATTTATTTCAAGTGATTTGGACAACAGTAATACAGTTAATATTTTAAATGTTTATTTGTCACACATAACACCCACATATCACCCGATGGCATTGTATATGATTTTTGACCCCTGTTGTGCATTAGAAGGAGTCTTATAAATATTTAAAACGTTTATGAATGTTGTTCTTGGGAGACCACCAGCCCCCTGGCTAATTTGGACACCCGATGTGGACTCCATGGCTACAGCTTTGTCCTGAACTACTTCCCTGCAGGGTGACAGCCAGTGGAGAACTGTGGCAATGACAGGAAAGTTCCTGAGTACACTGGAGTTCTAAGTGGGAGAATATAAATGCTGTGACACTCCCACTACAGAGACAGACAACAACATAACCAACACTGAACACGGAGTGCCATCTCAGAGCAAGACTTACTGATACTGATCTCCCGAGAATTTCGATCTTCCATCAACCGATTGATGGACCTAAACTTAGAAAATAATTAAAAAGTAGACTGGTTATATTCATCCGTCATCTAACTTGGGCGAATACAACATTAAGTGTTTAACCGTCGAATCCCCGGTGTGATTAGGGGCAGCGGATTTCGGGTTTGTTGTCATTCGATAAAATTCAACTTTATTGTCATTAAACAGTACAACGAAATGCAGTTAGCACGTAACCAAAACGTGATCATGTGTTAAATACTGACTATATCTGAAAATGTATTAAAAGAACATAATATCCTTAACACTAAAATAAATATCATATAATAAAAAATGCTATTATTGCAAATGATGAAATATAGGTTTATTGAAAATTCGTCTTCTGCTCAAATCTTCTCCGGTTTGAACATGTACCAAAGTTGCAAAAACATTCAGCCTAGTGGGCTATATTTTGCTGTTCAATAGCCTTTTTACAACGATTTTAATGAAGATTTGCTATCAAGTAGGTTACTATAAATGAGGATGCTTGATCTCAAACGTGACTTATTTTCTTTGTGAACAGTCACGTCAGCTCTGGAGGACAGTTAGTGTAATTATTCTAAACGTCCATGACAATCCACATGCTATTTTAGAGACCTAGAACAGAGCAGGCATTTCTTCTGCATCCGGATTCGGCTAGCCTCGGATGTAACTCGGACTCGGTGGAAATTACAAACACTGTCGGACCTGGTTGGTATCAGATAGGAATTTCACGATAACAGTTCGCTTGAAATACTTTTCGGATCGGAGGAAGACCTCTAAGAGCCTAAGAGGAGGCATACATTTTTGCTTCCAAATGATAGAAATTAAAATGTATTCTGGGGCAAATCATTATATCTGACAACTGTTGAACATTGTTTTTAAAGATTTTTTTGTACGGCTTCACAGCAGCCTAAATCTCGGTGATTATATCTTGCGCAAAAGCGATTCATTTCAATGAATCTTCGAGCGGTGATTTTGTATACTCAGGTATAGCACACCATTTGGTAAGGTTGCTCATAAATATTTGGTAAAAGGTTAAACTGTATTACTGCTTGTAGTAGTTGACCAATATAATTTTAACCTTTCGAAATCTGAAAATGTCTACGTAATATGTTTGCTGCGTTGTGTTTCTGGGCGATATGTATTGTTGTGTCATAATCAAACGATCGAATCGTCATCGCGTTCTAACAGGTTCATTTAAGAGCTCACGCTGGGAGGCCCTTAGAAATATTTGAAACGTAGCGTACCGAACGTGTGAAAAGAGTAAAATTCAAGAAGCAATCCACTTAATTTATATATCTTCATGATGACAACATTTCTCCTGGGTTGACGACATTTCTCCAACGATGTATATGACAACAGTATTCTTCTCTTGGAAGAATCTTTGAAAGTGACTGAAAACAAATATTAGACAGCACTGGCGCAATGGTAAGTGAATGGTTCATGTTCAGTATGGTTAGTAGTTATGTTTTGTAAATTGTGTTAAACAGCAAGGTTCTGAGTTGGCTGAGCTTGATAATGTGGAGTTATGTCAAGAAAAGGGATTAATTCTGCTCCTACATGGATTTATTTCCTTTATAGCGATCATTCATCATTCTTTATAGCTGTTTTTTTGATGATTAGGATGTGTTCATAGGTGTACCTATGCTTATTGTGTATACATATACATAAATAAATATGATGCATGATCAGTTCATCTAAATCACTGACTACCGTAAAATCCATTTTCAGTCAAAGTTATTAAAATATTTTCCCCTAAAATTACTTATTACCTAGATTACCGTCAGATTAAAATTTTAGTGCATAATAGTGATGCGCAGGTCAATTATTTTACTATTCAGAGCCACCCAAATACAAAAAATGACACTGCTACCACCTTCCCAGTATAATCTCAGAACATGTACAGAAATGTAAATGAGTCGATCGGATGTCCATAGAACGTGTTGGCCGATCGATTGACGAAACATGTCTCGGAATGTTTTTCCTTCTAGAAATGTCCCACTCTCACCTTTTATGAAATAAAAATAAGAATAATGAATGCTTAGTATATTTCCACAAAATTGATTATCATTTTACAATATGGTTTAATTTGGGGTTAGGCTATTTTTCTCTTTCTGTTTACTGTCAAACAGTGAATCTCCACCCACCCAAACCGATTTGAAATATAGTACAGTATTTTCTGACCTGTGCAACATAAGGGCTCAGTCGATGTTCACACTGAAGACTAATCAAATTGTTTTAATTTATAGAATACATTCATAATGAGAAGTCATGTGGACAGGGAGGAATTAGAGATCAGGTTTCTAAAGGAGAGAAGTTGGATTGAGGAGCGAATGCATAATCTTCAGAAAGAGATGAGGAGAGAACTTGATCGAAGGGTCTGTATACTTGAAAAGGAATGGCTCAAGGACAGGACTAGAATTCCTGTGAGTGAGGAGAGAATCTTTAAAAGAAAGAGTGATTTTCCGCTAATAAAGATGAATGTAGAGAAAAATAGTAAGAACATGAATACTGGACCAATGTTGACAAAGCAGGAATTGTTTGAGTGTGAGAAAGAGATGGAAGAATACATTTCAATGATTCAAATGAAAAGAAAGATGGGAATAGACCGGACTGGTGTTATGGAAATGGACAAGGTTGAGTTGAAGGAGAAAAGTGAGAGGAATAAAATGGAGATGCCAACAAATGTGATTGGTGACATTGAAGATCGGAAAGGGGAGACAAATGTCGTGGATGAAGGGATAGGATGGAGTACAATTGAAAAAGAGGAGGAAAGATTTTTGAGAAAACAGAAGGTTCAGAATGAAGCGGAGGGAGAGAGTATGAAAAATGAACAGAAAATGAAAGAAGACATCCTTGAGGAGAGACAGAGAGAGATGGAGGCAGAGAGGAGGATAATTGAGAATGAACTGAGAAAGAGAGAAGAGAGCCTTAAAGAGAGGCAGAGTGAGATGGAGGCAGAGAGGATGCAAATGGAAAGTGAACAGAGAAAGAGAGAAGAGATGCTTGAAGAAAGACAGAGAGAGATGGAAGCAGAGAGATGGAAAAGGGAAAGTGAACAGAGAAAGAGAGAAGAGATGCTTGAAGAAAGACAGAGAGAGATGGAAGCAGAGAGAAGGATAATTGAGAATGAACTGAGAAAGAGAGAAGAGATGCTTGAAGATAGACAGAGAGAGATGGAAGCCGAGAGATGGAAAAGGGAAAGTGAACAGAAAAAGAGAGAAGAGATGCTTGAGGAGAGACAGAGAGAAATGGAGGCAGAGAGGAGGATAATTGAGAATGAACTGAGAAAGAGAGAAGAGAGCCTTAAAGATAGACAGAGAGAGATGGAAGCCGAGAGATGGAAAAGGGAAAGTGAACAGAGAAAGAGAGAAGAGATGCTTGAAGAAAGACAGACAGAGATAGAGGCAGAGAAAAGGAAAATGGAGAATGATAAACAAAGCGAAGAAATGAAAGGCTGTCCAAATGAACAAAATTCCAACAAACATGTTAAAAAGTCATGTAAAAAAGTTCAAAAGACTGACATAGTTTCGGTTCTTGAAGAGTTAGAGCAACTACAAAATGGCTTGCATTTGGGAGTAACGCCCAGGACAATAAATCCCCAAAACGAAGACCAGCAAAAAATTGTGAATACAAGTCGTAAGAAACAACATGCTATAGATGATGGCAAACAAAGCCAAATAAGAACAGAAAGTCCAAAGCAACAACGTGATACAAAGTTTGAGAAACAAGCAAAAGATGAAACCAAAGTGAATTTGTCAAGTGACTGGGGAATGACACACTGGAGATCAAATCCCAAAATGGAAGACCAACAAAGGAAAACACTTAATAAAAGACAAAAGGAACAAAATGCCGAAGGAAGTAAAAAGGGAAAGACAAAGGACACACATGTCAAAGAAATGGACGCGACTGACAAGGAAGAAAGCCAAGCGGAAAGGCCAAAGACAATGCTTGACAAGATACGTAATAAAATCAAGCAACACAAAATCCACCAGAAGGAGAAACAGAAACAAAAAAATCTTCAATTCCTTCAAGAAACATTGACCACTCAAGAAGAATTAGATGTTGCATTAAATGAACATGCCAAAGATGAACCTAAAAACTGGGCCGGATGCAAGGGTGAGTAAAGGAGGAATGTGGAGAGAGGTTGAGGGAACTCAACTAGGAAAATCTTTACTAATTGTGTAGAACTGACAGATCATCTGTTACAACAATATATATATATATATATATGTGTATGTATATATATATATATATATATATATATATATATATATATATATATATATATATATATATATATATATATACATATATATATATATATATATATATATGTATATATATATACCATGTTTACACTTTACGCTGATTAAAGTGGGTTATGATACTACTGCACAGGTTTGCACATAGGTGTTGTTGAGCTACTGTATATTTAGAGTACAAGTCTTTTCAACCTTTTCAATTTTTTCTCTTTCAGATTTGTCAGTATTTCAGTTCGACCGTAGATTCCCTGGACACTGAAAACAACTCAAACGTTCCATGTGGTTCTGGAATATGATTTTCGTAATTTGTGTTCAAGATCAAATAAACTAGTGTTTTGTCCACAAGCATTACTACAAGGCTTCAGGGCTCTACTTTGTTTGAATGGTGAGCATGTTGTCATTCATTCATTACACAAGAACACATTCAAAATGACAACTTTGTGCTACTATATTCAAATGTATTTTAATTATATTGTCATGTTTAGATTCCTATCAATAATAATTAGCAATAGTAAAGTCACGGTCAAGCAGTTAGCTGTGAGACCAGGTTTAGAGTATTAATCTCACAGATTAGCCCAGTGGTTCCACAGAGGGAGGTACAATTGACATATAGGGAACATCTAGGTGTTGTTTCACCCTTTCCAAACTACTAGTGACTTTGTTGTTTCTGGGGTCAAATCACAAAAAAAAATACAAAAAAAATAAGCTGAAATATTTAGAAATGGCGTTCGTGTACTTTTTACATCCAAGAAGTATGTTTTGAAATTTCACTTTTATCATAGCTACTGCATGTTGTGAAAGTTTTGGAAGCAGTCAGCCTTTGGAGTGGAAATAAAAAGCAACCTGGCATTTGACCCTTTTTCTCTGTGCTTTGGGAAATGGTGTCATACTTCCTTTCATATTTGGCATGTGTGTTGAACAGAGACGCTCACCATGAATGGGGAACTAAATGGTTGTGACGTTGCTTTGGGCACCAGAGACAAATCTTTTACCAAAAGCTCTTATTATAGTACGTCTTTATGCTTATAATCATACATGCATACATGGGTAAACAAAAACAAGATATTTATTGAGATCTTGGAATAATATTTGATTAAATATATTTTTTTCAAGAGATATAGCAGTGAATGCATGAAATACCATAGGGAATGAATATGGGTCTGTTGTGCGTTAGAAGAGGCTTACATAGCTTGTAAATCAAAGAGTTAGAAATCATAGAAATATTTAATCAGACTCTTAACCCTCTTTTGAATGTTTTCTTGGTCGACCCTGAGATCCTCGGCAGATTTTTTGATGGTTAGATGAATACAGCATGTTAGAAAATACTGGCAGACAATTTGCATATATATAGATGCGCATTAGACGCTCTTAGACATTCCAGCACGACAATGACCCTATGTACAAGGCTACCTGGTTACAGCAGAAAAAGGTGAAGGTTCTGGAGTGGCCATCACATCTCAAACATGTGGTTCACGCAAGACGACCAACGACTTTGCATGACCTGGATCCATTTTGCCAAAATGAATGGGCAGCTATGCCACCTGCAAGAATTCACCATCTCGTAGACAATTATTACAAAAGACTGCACGGTGTCATTGATGCTAAAGGGAGCAATACACAGTATTAAGAACTAAGGGTATGCAGACTTTTGAACAGTGTTCAGTTTATTTTTTCTTTGTTGCCATGTTTTTGTTTTATGATTATACTGTTCTGTTTGGAAAGGAACGAAAAAAGTGCAGTGGTCTCTTAATTTTTTCCGGGGTGTGTGTGTGTGTGTGTGTGTGTGTGTGTGTGTGTGTGTGTGTGGGTGTATTTATAAACCCTTCAGTTTGAATCCTTAATGGGGATCATCTGATAGCAATGGAACATTGAAGTGTTATTTTGCACTGGTAACAGATTTATAAGGACAATAAGGCATCTCAGGGATTTGTGATATATTGCCAATGTACCATGGCTAAGTGCTGTGTCCAGCCACTCTGCGACTTGTCGTGCCTAAGAACAGCTCTTAGCCATATTAGGCGCACCTCCTCATGCCTTATTGCTTACATACATCATGTTTACCAGAGCAATGGGTACAAGTAAAACCAGGCATGTTGAGGACAGTCTTCATCCGCTGCTTGAGTTATTATGTCTGGGTTCTTCTACAGACTGGCCTGCAGGTCTTCAAGGCCAGATACACCTCGTGACAACAAATCAATGACGGGTCATGAATAATGGTGCTGTTTTCAGGCTCAATTAGTGCTTACAGGCAAACAATTTGATAGGTCACATTAATGTCAACACTTTTAAATTAGGAAGAGTGTTAAACAACAGAGCATAGACAGATTACATGTAACCGTGATATTTGTGGCATGGGTGGATATGCACCACAGTAGTCCATGTTAGACCCTGATTCATATCAATAGAAATGTTCACCTGATATCTACAGTTTTGATTGAATGTATGTTAACCCTACAGTGTCCTTATATTTGTATGAAATATTAAATGAAATGTATAATCCTCAAACCACAATTCGTAATGAAGACATTTCAAATTAAAGACATACAAAAGGGGTTTCAATTAACAAAAGCGCAGATTTCATGGGTACAAAGATGTGAACCCCCTTCATTCTATTCCCTGTGGCACCTCCAATAGCAGTGATGACTTGGAATAAACATCTATATCCACTAATCAATGTGACTAATTCATTTCTTTGAGGGATTTTTGCCCAGTCCTCCTTACAGAACTCAACCAACTGATTGAGGTTTGAGTGACATTTGGCCCGTACTGTCCGCATCAGGCTCAGCTCGCCTCAGGTCCAGGAGTTATAACTTTGTTTAGTTTTGTTGTGATGTTCATTTCACACTATTCCTTCCATTTGCAAGTGGCTGAATCCCTCTTATTGAGCATAACAGCACTTATTGGTTTTACTAAATGTAGCCTAAAGAACAGTTTACTGAGAGAGCTTTGTGCTATTTCAAAAGCGTGTATGCTTTTCTGTTGTGATACTGAAATGCCTTTCTATCTTTGCAAATGTTGGTACAATTATTAATATTTTGTGCCTCAAGTTTAACTTTCTTAGTCTCCCTCGGGAAAGCTGAACATACTTATAATTTGCACCTTGCTGTATTTGTGTTGGGTTCCATACACCAAATCACAAATGATGCTCCAGCTTCATAGCGATTAGCTATGCTTCATTTAGGTTCCTTAGTAACTTATTGCATTTTGTTAGTTAAAATACAACTGAACCTATTGGGAACCTGCTTATAGCAGGCTTGCATTAATAGTGTGTGGTGAATTTAATCCACAGTGATGTGTCATGCCATATCACAACATGTTCCTGAACTCATGCCCTTTCCATTGTTGAATCTACACTTTGCTGCATGTCAATTTAGTAGCCTTGTCTGTTGCTGTTGTCTGTTGCGGTTAACTGGATATCCTAATGCTTTTTGTGATGGTGAATAGAACTGTAGCTTACATATTGGAAATGTCATTACGATTAGCAGGCCTCCCTATATTCACTTGACCGGCATTTAACTTGCGTTGTATTGTAACATAGCATTGGGTATGTCTGCATTTACATTGGCTTGATTGAATGAGTGGAATGTATCCATATTCTGTACTTAATCGTGTAGACTATATCGCATTCAAAAATAAACTGTTGCCTCCTTGTTAATTTCAAAAGCCACTGTTCATTTTTCCCCATGTTGGGCCTGAATCAACCTGTGAGGTTAAAGTAGTCAATATAATGTCCTCTGTCATTTTTGTGTGCCGGACCCTGGGACACATGGACACTGACACAAGTTTCTACTGATTGGGAACAACACTGAGTGATGTCATCAATCAGCCAAAACCTGGTTATCCCCTCCCTGTAGGCTCTCTAAACAGACCATTTTATTATCCCACGCTCTCATAAAGCTGACCTGTGCCAGTGCAACATTCAGATTTTTCAATTGAGTAAATCCATTCCTTCGTGGCATTTGGTTTTTCAATTACATCAGGATGTCGTTTTTTATATTGGCGCCCAGTTGTTATTAAAGGAAATGTGCTCCTTGTCTGCCTTGAGTGAAGAATGAGATAGAGGCAACATCTGTGCCAACACTAAATTCATTTGTGCACCTGAGGGAAGATTTTTTACAAGGTTGCTTGTGTATTAAGCCCCCCACAACGATCTTTAAATGTGGTTTGCATTAACATTG
>JACXGJ010018413.1:0-10254 GCA_016801105.1 Esox niger
CACACACACACACACACACACACACACACACACACACACACACACACACACACACAGCAACACAGACCTAGAGTGAGCATTTTCACCCTCTCCTCCCTGTCTCTCTGTCCTCTCTGCCTCTCGCTCCTTCCTGCCTGTCTCTCCCCGATCTTTATCTTTCACTCCTGTCTCTCATTCCTGTCTCTTTCTACTCCCTTTCTGAACCCCTCCTGTCTCTGACGGGACATATGTGATCAGGTGTTGTTTTTTAACACTGAGGCGCGGTGGCTAGATTGTTTAAAGTGTCATTTTCAAATGCACTCCCTGCCCCAGATTGTAGACCAGCAGATGGACAAGGCGCTGATCTTCGAGGACGACGTGCGCTTCCAGGCCAACTTCAAGCGGCGCGTGCTCCGTCTGATGGAGGAGGTGGAGTTGGTGGAGCTGGACTGGGACATCATGTTAGTCTATACCACCACCGTTGCCGTGAAGACAGGGTGGAGGGAGGAGGACCCAGCCCATCTCGGGGTTGTATGAGGAGGAGAAGAGGGTGGAGTGGGAGAAAGGAGGAGGCGGTACAGAGCAGTAGGGTAGTCGAGTGGTCATCAGCTCACTGCAGTTGGTTCCTCTTAGGTCCTGTACCTCTGCAGGAAGTGTCTGAATGAACACTGTAAACACACGGTACGACGTGTTATTGGATCTTAGGTGTAATCTCATTAGGGAGTGGTATTGTTTCTTCCTCGCTCTATGAGCACGTTGTCCTCTCTTCGCCTCTAGTTACCTGGGCCGTAAGCAGGTGAAGCCAGGTGATGAGGTGGTGGTGGAGAATGTGAGGAACCTGGTAGTAGCAGACTACTCCTACTGGACCCTGTCCTACGCCATCTCTCTCCAGGGGGCCCAGAAGCTGCTCAACGCGGAGCCGCTCTCCAAGATGTTGCCTGTCGACGAGTTCCTTCCCATTATGTACGACAAGCACACCAAGTACGTACCATGCTATTTTTCCTTCACATATTTTGGCCCATTTTTCTCCACTCCCAATTAGAGATAATGGCCATGCATCATCGATGGCTGACAGCTTCTCAGTAGGTGGGGGGTGGACCTCAAAATGTATTTTTTGTATTGGTTTAGTTAGCCATTCTCAAGAAATTGAAATTCAACACACAAAGTAGAGCTGAAACCTGAAAAATAGTTACACCGAAGATAATACCTTAATAACCAGAGCATTGAAAGTACTATTGTAGACAACTACATTGAAATGAAGAAGCCAGTGAAAGAGTCCCAACTTTCTTTCATGAATACTGGTCACTCTTCTCAATGAGACAAATATCAGAGGCCAAAAATAACGTGAGCTTCCTGAAAGCTGTAAATCACTTAGATTATCCTTCCTACATTGCCAACAATGGATTTACAAGGATCATGCTGCAAAGCTATCAGGAAACACATGACATTGTTCTTTCTACTCAGTACTGCAGTAGATCATTTGTCTCTTTCCCTGTTGTCTTCCCCACTCTGAACTGTCAAAGCTTTATAGCAACAAATCCTAATTAGTTTGCTGCTCTTTTTGTGCATTCATTTTGACTGGATGTAGATTAGAGGACCACTTTCATAACCACTAGCCTATATTCTTGGCATTTCTAGCATTTGCCATCCAAGATGCCCAAGCCTGCTCATTGAAATAATTGACCACATTTCGAATGTCTCTTCCCATTCTGAATTGCACTCTCTTTTGAATTAGTCAAAAGTGTTAGTCTCTTGCAGACTGAAGTGATTACTTGTAGAAATCCAGTTTCGAGTCAACTCTTGATCTCTCTCACTCTCTCTCTTTGGCTGCTAGACCAAGTTAATAGAGCCCAGATACTTTATTCTGAGCCAGTGGGAGTCCGGAATGAATCCAGAAGTCTGTTACAATGCCTTGAGATTCTGAAGAATGCCTGAGTGTTCTGTGTTCTGTTGAAAATGCCTTTTTTAGTGTTCCTTCATGTGTGGAAACCTGGCCAGCTGCCCTTTTCCTCTCCATATTCTTTTCTTCCCTCAGAGGTTCATTTTCGATATGCTTGACTGGTCCTGAAAAAATGCACAAGAACCACATGGTGAATGAATCTGGGCATTCTGACTTAATGGTTCATTCTTTCCAAGAGTTGTCATTCCCACAGAAACCTAGCATTCTCAATACTTGAGAATGCTCTGAATATTGTTCTCACTTGCAAATCTCTCACTCTCAGTGTTATTTCATCATCTTTGAGAAGTCACAATAAAAAAATGTTATCCCAGTAGGATTTTATTTTATTAATGTTTAATGAAGCATGGTCCTATTCTTATAAATATTTACATGCTTTCAAGCTATGTTCACTGAAGACCAATTTATATATTTTTTTAAGTACTGACTAGTTTATATCTACTAATCCAATGGTTGCCAAAAAGTTTTACTGGCATTGACCACAATTGCATTTGTAAGTTTTTTTGTTTGATCTGAACATTTTGGATTACTCTCTAAGTTCTGCAATGATTGACACTGCTGATTTACTTCTTAAAATGCAGCATGTTCATTCGATTATTTGTCATTTGAAAACCTCTCTCAAGTTGCACTGAATGCACAGCATTCATATGAGATGCATCAGCCAGACTTAAACTGACCTCAAATACATGGAAATACCTCATGTACTTAAAGTGCCTTCAGAATGTTTTCAGGCCATTTTACCCAGTCAGGCCTTTATGGTAGTGTGGTTTGACAGAAGTCACTTCTGAATAAAAGGATTATGACATGCTGTCAGAAGGTCTGTTAAGAGCAATAAGAAGAAAATAATTTTCTGGTCTGACGAGTCCAAAACAAAGCTGTTAGGCCTGAATGCCAAGCACGTCCGAGGAGCACTAAGTACCTTTCATCACCTAGATCATTACGTCTCTACGGTCAAAAATGGTGTTGGGAGCATCATGCTATGAGGAGGCATTTCAACAGCTGGGACTGGGAGACTGGTCATGACTGAGGGAAGGATGAAAGGAAGAAAATACAGAGGTCCTTGAAGAAAACCTGATCCAGAGTACACAGGACCTTAGACGGGTCTGAGATGAATCTTTCAGCACGACAAAACCCGAAAAACAAAGCCAAGAAAACTCTATAATCTGTGATTGTCCTCAAGTGGCCCAGACAAAGCTGGAACCCCTGTGGGAAGGCCTGAAGATCGCAGTTCACTGACACTCCCCATTGAATATGACTGATCTTGAAAGGCTCTACAGAAGAAAATATGAGTACCTCCCAAATCCAACTGTGCAAAGTTGGTGGAGACATGCACAAGATAACTCAAAGCTGTGATAGCAGCCAAGAGCACTTCTACAATTTACTAAATAATTTACTAAATTAAGGGTTTCAATACATTAGATATTTCTGTATTTTATGTACAGTGGAAATTAAAATCTACACACTCCTGTTAAAAGGCCAGGTTTATGTGATGTAAAAGACTGAGACAAAGATAAATAATGTGAGAACTTTTTCCACCTATAATGTGACCTATACTGTGAACAATTCAGTTGAAAAACTAACTGAAATCTTTGAAATCTTTGAAAGATAAAAAACTCTCAATAATCTGGTTGCTTAAGTCTGCACACCCTCAAACTAATAGTTAGTTGAACCACCATTTGATTTGATTATAGCACTCAGTCTTTTTGGCTAGGAGTCTATTAGCATGGCACATCTTGACGTGGCAATATTTGCCCATTTTTCTTTGCAAAAGTGCTCCAAATCTGACAGATTGTGAGGAGATCTCCTGTGCACAGCCATGTTTTTTGTGGATTTGGATGTGTGCTTTAACTCGTCATGCTGAAAGGTGAACTTCATCTTCAGCTTTCTAACAGATGCCTAAATATTTTGTGCCAAAACTGCCTGGTATTTGGAACTGTTCATAATTCCCTTCCCCCTGACTAAGGCCAGGTTCCAGTTGAAGAAAAACAGCCCCAAAGCATGATACTGCCACCACGATGCTTCACTCTGGTATGCCGTTCTTTGGGTGATGTGCACTGTTGTTTTTGCGCCAAACATACGTTTTGGAATTATGGCCAAAAAGTTCAACCTCGGTTTCATTAGACCATAACACATTTTCCCACAAGCTTTTGGGAGACATGATGTTTGTTTTTGCAAACTTCAGCCGGGCTTGGATGTTTTTCTTTGTATGAAAAGGCTTCTGATTTTCCTCCGTTCCCCATAGCCCATTCATATGAAGAATATGGGAGATTGTTGTCACATGTAGAACATAGCCAGTACTTGCCAGAAATTCCTCTGAGATCCTTCTGATGCTTTGGAAACTCCCTGACCAGTTTTCATCTCATCTTTTCATACATTTTGGAGGGACTTACAGTTCTTGGTAATGTCTCTGTTGTGACATATTTTACCACTTCATATAGATTGTCTTCACTGTGTTTCGTGGTATATCTAATGCTTTGGCATTTTTTTGTACCCTTCTCCTGACTGATATCTTTCAACAAAGAGATCCCTCAGATGTTTTGGAAGCTCTCTGCGGACCATGGCTTTTGCTCTGAGATGCAACTAAGAAAATGTTAGGAAAATCCTACTAGAACAGCTGAACTTTATTTGTGATTAATCAGAGTCACTTTAAATGATGGCAGGTGTGTAATGACATCTATTTAATATGAGAATGTGGTTGGTTAATTCTGAACCCAGCCACATCCCCAGTTATAAGAGGGTGTGCACACTTATGCAACCAGGTTATTGTAAGGTTTTTCTTTTTCATTTTTTTCCCTCAAAGATTTCTGTTTGTATTTCTATTGAATTGTTTACATTATGTCTAATGGAAATAAATATATACAGTCTAATGGAAAAAAAGACGCCACCTCCACCAACTCCAGCTCTTTGGAAGGCTTGCATGAAAGAATCCCTACCTGAACCCAAACCACAAATTGCAGCGCCTGAACTTTGCCAGTTGTTATCAAAATAATAATTGGAATTGTTTATTGTGACCAGATCAATGAGAAATACCTTGGCCATGTATACCATCGGCATGTTTGGAAAGAGAATGGGACCACAAACAAGTAAAAGCACCAGACACCCAGAGTAAAATATGGTGGTGAATCACTGATGCTTTGGTGCTATTTTTGCTATTAGTGGTCCAAGGACCCATGTTATGATTGATGGCATAATTATTCCACAAATTACCAGGACATTTTAGTCCAAAGCCTGCTTGCCTGTACCAGAAGACTGAGTCTTGGCCATAGCTGGAACTTTCAACATGATGACAATAACATATTACAAAATCAACGCAGAAATGGTTGCAGGACTACAAAATCAATGTTTACTATGACCATCAAAGTCCCCAAATTTAAATCCATCATAGATCCCAAACGTAAATCCATTTGAAAGCCTGTCGTCTGAATTAAAGAGGGCAGTCCACAAGTGCAAATCTAACACTTTCAAGGATCCTAATGTACTTCATTGGATGATTGGAAATCCCTCCAAATGTATACGCTGACCGTTCAGACTTCAGGAAGATGCTCAGTGCTGTAATCCATTCAGGGGGGGAGGCTAATTAAAATATTTGGTTTTTCAGAAAAATGTCATACTACTCATAGAAGTAATTTGTTTGACAAATTGACTCATTGTTTGTGTTCTTTATTTTTTGCATTACTTTTACTCAATGTCATGAATGGTGCCAATACTTCTTCAGTCAAATCTGTATGTGTGTTTGTAGGTTTATTGTCAGATACCATAACAATGCTTTATACTTTGACCATTCCAAACATCAAACTTTATAATATTGTGATCGTCCTCTGATCAATGACATTGAACCTTCTCGTTCTCTCCGCAGTGAGGACTACAAGAAACACTTCCCTAACCGTAACCTACAGGCCTTCTCCACACACCCCCTACTGGTACAGCCAGCCCACTACGCCGGAGATCCCATGTGGGTGAGCGACACCGAGACCTCCACCCTCTGGGATGATGACAACGTACGCACAGACTGGAGAGGTTCCCACAAAACCCTGAAGGGGTCGCCACAACCCGAGATGCTGCAGGCAACATATAAGGATGAGCTCTAGCTCCCATACAGGGGACAACTGCTCTGTGATGGACTGGCTTTGTCTTCACATTGTTCTAATTAAAACAGGTTTCAAGAAACAGGGTCAGACCAGGCCAGACTAGTACTGCTCAGCTCCATTACGCCGAGTAGCGTGAGAATGGAGAAAATGTGTTACTACACCATTCTCACACTACTTGACCAAAGAGAGGAATTTAGGATATGGGCGATATTTGCACCGTTCTTCAGTCCCGTCATTTATCACAGTTATTTTTCCCCCCAATTTGTACTTGCTGGGTCTGCTGTTAATCACTGTGAAAGACTGAATATACAATAGCTACATATGGTAGGGAAGCCAGCTTAGGCTCCAGAGATTTGGCCTGCTCACATGTGATTTCAGAACGATTTGAAGGTGTCTGGGTTGGTTTGTGTGTTAGTGGTGTATGTTAATGAGCGTTTGAAATGGCTGAAGGACGTTGTCATTGGCTGTCTCTCACTTGCACCACCTCAGGACTCAAGGACCTGGACTCACCTCATTGTAAACCTAGTCCCTGACTGGCGTAATAAATACAGGAGGAAACAATTCTCTTCTGTATATTACGAGAACGGTCTTGGTTTATTTTGACTATTACCTTAGCTGTATACATGTTGAACTGCAATCCCTCACATGGTAAGTATTCTGTAGCTACTAGCTAGCACCGGCAGTGATATTGGATTGGAGGAGTGTCTATCTTTTGGACTGACATTGTGGCGGATTCTCTCACCGAACCAGAACGAAGCCAACAGACCAGAGTGAGCCCTGCTGATTTAGGTGTAGCTGATAGTGTTTAGTGCACTGACAATCAAGCTACAGTCTGACTGAACTCATTGGTAATGGTTGATGGTGTTTCATTAGAAACTCCAGCATTCCATTATTTGTACAAATCTTATTTGCAGTTATTGTAATTTATTTCTAGCATTATACTGTGCTTTTTGAATATACAATATTAAACCCAAGTGCAATGTCCTTATGGTAGTGGAATTTTCTAGGTAATCAATGTCTGACTACATTGAATTCACTTTAAATCTCATTTTCTATATTTTGTTATGTTCAAAGGTGGCAGATTTAACAGAATGTAAGCTGTTTATACTTAAAATAAAGTTTTTTTCATTGTTTATAGAAACTGCCTAATGGTGATATATTTTGTACTATATATTTCGGTTAAATGTCTGAAATGTCTGTTACATTATGTAGTAACATGAAACCACCAAAAGATGGCATTCCGTGACTTATTTTAGTCATCTGAGCAATAGGCCTTAGTAAACTGAAGACAAGCAACACTGAATGGGAATATTTGTACCTTTGTCCTACTTGGCCCATTATTATATTTTTTACACCTAATTACAACATCAAATGTATACAACATCCATTCCTATGGTGTTCATAAATCTATCAAATTGAATCTACACATAAATCTAAAATATGGTTTATTTATAATTGGGGATACGTTGTCTGCGTTGACGATAACAGCAAATCTCTCCCCACATGTTTAACCCCTGTTCATACCTCTTTCTTTCTCTGTCTCTCTTTTCCCTAATCTCACTTTCCACCTTCTTCATCTCAGTATCTTTCTCACTGTCCCTCTACTGACACAACCTTCCTGTTAAGGATTGCCTTCCTGAAATAGGCAAGTACATTCCTTCCCAGACATTCTTGAGTCACACGACACACATGCAGAGTAAACTATACGTTCAGCGGGGTTCACTGAACTGCACATGCAAGCATAGTAACCTCAGGTCATTCTGTGAACTGCCAATGCTTCTGTGAACTCTGACCTCGGCTCTCTTTCTGCAGAACTGGTAGTCAGCATGATGTACCGGAAATAATATTCTTTATACAATATTCCTAGTAAGGAAATCATATATGATTTGTTGCCAATTAAAAGGGAGCTTAAATGAATCCATTTTAAAGAGCTGTTCTTTTGGTGGAATCCCAGATAGCAACATGATTGCACCAGCTCTGTGTCCCCGTGGTGTGGAGAGGGGTATCTACAGGGCGTGCGTGTATATCTAAATGTATGTGTGACACTTTGGAATTAACATGGTCCACACACACACTCATACACAGATGTGATGACGGTCTGCCGGTGCCTCTGTCCCCTCAGGAGGCATGTAAGATTAGGCATGCCTCCCTGACATTCTCAAACAGTTTCCTGGCTGCACCATAATATAGATCCTGTTGCTTAACCAGCACACTTCCAGCTATATTAGTCAACTAAACTTGTGTTTGTGTGAGTGTGTGTGTGCGTGTGTGTTCAATATTGCATCCAGTTCAGAGTTCTGTGCTTTGCTCTTTACTATCTGGCTAGAGTCTGTCCTGACTGGAGTGAACCCGCTTCCAGAGGTGGGGACCTCACTAAGCTTTATGATTGGCTCTTTGGGGGAAGGCAGTGTTCTGTGAGGTCACAGTAAAGTGGGACAGCATAAGGCAACTGTCATGTGATCACTTCAAAACATTATGTCTGAATCATAATGTTAATGTAGTGTAGGTTATCCAGTAACAGATTCAGTAGCTTGAAGCGTAATTAGGGCCATATGTTGCATTTTATTATGTTAAACTGTTTTTACATATATATATATATATATAATATACAGTGAGGGAAAAAAGTATTTGATCCACTGCTGGTTTTGTACATATGCTCACTGACAAAGAAATAATCAATCAATCAAATCAATCAAATTTATTTTATAAAGCCCTTTTTACATCAGCAGTTGTCACAAAGTGCTTTCACAAAACACCCGACCTTAAACCCCAAGGAGCAAACAACAGTAGTGTTGAACTTCAGTGGCTAGGAAAAACTCCCTATGAGAGCCGAAATTTAGGAAGAAACCTAGAGAGGAACCAGGCTCCGAGGGGTGACCAGTCCTCATCTGGCTGTGCCGGGTGAACATATTAAGAGTCCAAGTTTTAATAGTTCAATGCATGTGGGCTAATCCCAGTGTCCATTCAAACCCAGCCTAGATGAGTGGCATAACCAGATGGTCAAGGACAGGGACAGACATCGGGAAATCGGGAAGAGAGGGGGGTCAGGACAGAGGCAGCTGTGATCTTGATCAGCAACACAACCAGGAGGACTTTGGACAGGGACCGGGACGAGTCATGCCTGGTACTCCGCATGTGCGGGTTAGGACCTTGTGTCCTCCTAAGTTGAAGACAACAGAAAACAGGGAACATTTTGAAAATGCATTCACTAGATCTACAGGGATTTATAGTGGAGAAGGAGAACTGACTGACCATACTCCCCGAGCACAATAACATAGCAGGGTAAGACGTTGGGGCTGAGACAGGGGGGTCCAGTGACACTGTGGCCCTATCCGGAGGAGGCCCCGGACAGGGCCCAACAGGCAGGAAATCAATCCACCCACATTGCCAAGCATCAACCAGAGGGACACCCACCAACCGCAATCATCCTGAATGAGGGTCGAGTATTGCCAGCAGAGCACACCCCAATGCACCAGTGTGCAACAGAGGGACAACTACAAGCCAGTGATTCCGCCCCCGAATGGCATTGGAGGGAGGGCATTGTGATGGAAATTCCATCGATAGACACTCAAAGGAGTAAGACAGAGACAAAATTCTCTTGGCACAATTAGCAGTTTATTTGCAAATAGAGAGACGCGTCAAATGCTTACAGAATAATCATTCGAGGAACCTCTAAAGTAAATTACATGTACAGCTCGTATTTATTATAGTTAAAAGGGGTGTGGCAAGATGCCACCCATCAATCTTAAGTCACACAGGTGGGAGGGTTGTCCCCCCACCTTCCTGCCATAATGTTCACAGTTGTGTTTACCTAAACAGACAACTGCCCCTACCGTCCCCCACAATCACATTCCTAAGGAACCAAGGACTGATAGCCTTAATGGTTTAGCCAGTTGAGCAGTTGGTCAGAGAACCTAATGATTCCATGAAATAATACAGATGCATGTCACAACCAAAGACCAGAGTTACATACCATGTAATAGACAAGCAAACATGTCTCCAAAATACATTAGTTAAGAAATTGCCACAACAGCATCCCAGTGGCGATGAGAGCCCACCTGGCAAGACAGCAAGGGTGGACAGTATCAGGCCTTTCTGGTCACCTTCACACCCCTGGGCCAGACTACACTTAATCATAGACCAGGCTGAAGAGATGAGTCTTTAGTAGACGCTTGAAGGTTTCCACTGAGTCTGCATTTCTAATTTTGATTGGCAAATCATTCCAAAGTA
>JACXGJ010018414.1:0-10205 GCA_016801105.1 Esox niger
TCCCCGTCCCCCTCTCCCTTCTCAGTCCCCCTCCAACCCTTTCAACCAGCCTCTCCCCACCTCACTCTATTCAGGGTTCAGGGTGTATTTAACTGGATGCCATCAAAGTCTCTGTGCTTCAGTGGTGTGTAGGTTACTCATTCACCCCGGGCCCCAGAGAGAAAGAGAAGAGACAGGGACGCGAAAGAGAGGAGAGGAGAAGTTAGTGCCTGAACAAAAGACATGTCAGGCAGATATTTTAACCAGAGCGTGAAAGAGACATTGTATAGGGGGAATGAAACAGAGTGGATTGATGTGTGTGTGTGTGTGTGTGTGTGTGGGGGGGGGGGGGGGTGCTTTAGAAGGAGGGACAGACATTCTCCTACTATTACAATGGTTAATCAATGAAAGATACTTCTGGGAGCTCATTTGGGACCAAGCGGATGTATTGGAAATCTGTGCCTAAACACTGCATGCGATCATTTCTACACAAAGTGGGGGATGTATGTTAAAATAATTACACACGCCCATGACCATGTGTAGCAGAGTGCATAGTGGTGAAATAAGGGAACTGCTTGTCAAACTTAAACCTTATGAACATGGAAAATATGTCTTAAATGAGTGAAAATAGATAATAATATTTAGATTTGTTTTTCCACTGTGAACGTTCATGCGTTTGTCAGTCCTATAATTCGACCACATCAGTTTATATATAATGATAATAATCCATATGAAGTCATTATTTAAATTATAGTATGTATAACCATTATGGAATTATTGTACCAGGCTGAGTTAATGCCACATTCTGAATTTTACATTTAAGTTTTTCGAGACGGATGGGATATTACTGTAGAAAATTGGAGTGGCTCAGCAGATATCATATTGGCCCAAACAAAATTGACTAAGCATAGACACACATACATACATACAGTGTCTTTTAATACAGGAAATACTTTGTCACACACCTTTAATGTATATATCCAGCTGTTTTGACATATTACAAAAACAAATCCCTTATATTGCTGTACATGCATGACTAAAGGATTGACTCTCAATGAGAAAGGTTCTTCACTGGAAACATTGTGGGAGAATTCCTAAAATATAAATTCTACAATGGGAAATGTTAAATTTATTTTGAGGAACTCCTTGTAGTGGTTCCCTGAACAACCCAAAAGGTTCTTTGAATGAAACTTTGAAAATAGATTATTTGTCCTTCATTTGGCAAACATGGCCTAGCCACCTCTGTCTTTCAATTGTTTGAGTCGTTGTGAGGTGTTTGTCTTTTGGCGTAGTCCTTTGATTATTATGTTTGGCCTGTAAATGCACAGTATCTTCCAGAGACATTTGCTTTGGAAAGTCTCTACTGTAGATTTCTGGTTAACAGTCACCATTAACAGAAATTCCTTCGTATACTGTCTTGGATGTTATTGAAGACAAATTGAAGCGTGTGTGTAAAAGATACTTTATCACTGTTCCTTTACATATTTCTGAACTGTTTTTCTAATTATTTAGGTGCGTGGGTTTAAAAACAAAGAGGACATAATTGAAACCACCTGTGTTGATCTGAGCTGCACTGCTGTAGTCTACCACTGGCACAGAAAAGTTGGAAGCCCATGTGCTGGTGTTTGTTTGTGCATTGACTGAAAGGGGTGTTATTTCTCCTCTGTGAACCGACAAGGAACGCAACACGATGCGCTGCCCCTTGTGGCCAGAAGAGGGTACAGACGGATGGGACAGGATTGATGGATATCGGTGTTCTCCACAAACATAGAACGTAATGGACACTGCACACGTAGAATGTAACAAGACATACACACCCACTCAGAGTCAGACGCACACATTGGTCAGGAATCCCAAATCTTGTCCCAGGTGACTACATGGGGTTGTTTAACAGACAGAGGCAGCGCCCTATATTGTTATAACAGAGTCTGGTGTTAACAACTGCAATTAAATATCAATCCAAAAACCAGATGGCTGAAAGGAAAGAACATTTAATGGTGATATGAACAGTGACTCAGCGGCTCTGTACACAAAAAGTAAATTGATGATTCATGATAGTGGGACTGGGAGTTTGCTCAAAAGTTTCCACAGATGCACAAACGTTCTACGTGCGATTACGATTTTTGTTTAGCTAAACTCACATTGCAGGTTGCTTTGCAAATATATTGGATATACTGGGGGGGTTTGTTGTTGAATAAAGCAGGGCACCTGTGTGTGTGTGTGTGTGTGTGTGTGTGTGTGTGTGTCTGTGAGAGAGACAGAGAAAGTGAGAGGATGCATGATAGAGGGATAAAATAATGGAGAGACAGGAGGGATTGGAAGGAGGAGAGATAGTGGGTGGGTGATAGAGGGATAGGAGGATGGAGAGAAAGCAGGGATTATAAGGAGAGACAGCGCATGTTCTCCTACTAGTGCCAAGCCAGCATGTTACTGCTACAGTCTTGAAGCTGAGGAATTATTCAGTACGTCTTCAGTACTCCCAGAAACAGGCAAACACACACGGCCCATTCAATAACCTCCCCTCCCCTGGCCTCTATGTAATAAAAGAGAGGAGAGCGTGCAACTCTCCAGTCGAGACATCCGCTTGTTATAAATAGGTCTTGGTTGGCAGAGGGACGGCATACAGGAGTAAGAGAAGGTGTTCCCTTCTAAGGCGGAGGGATACAGTCAGGTAATTCAGTGTGTGCCTAGGTACCTACTAGGCAGAGATGTAACCTGACTCTGTGCCCTGACCATGGCACATGACCATATGACCTGATCCTGTTCATGACAATTTAACCTGATCATGTGACCTGAACATGTTCCTAACTCTGAGACCTGACCCTATTCCTCACCATATTACCTGACCATGTTCCTGACCATGTTCCTGACCATGTTTCTGACCATATTCCTGACCACATTACCTGACGTTGTTCCTGACCATGTTTCTGACCATATTCCTGACAGTATTACCTGACGTTGTTCCTGACCATATTCAATATAATATTATCTTAAATATATAATATACTCAATAATAACTGTAAGCTTTCTAATACCCCATAAAGCAGTATTCAGATGATAATCAATCTAGAAATCAGTTTCTCCTCAATTTTTTTTATCGAATGATTGGACCACCCACTGTAAGATGATTGGTTGCATGTTGGGAGGTCTCCTGTAGGACTTTAAAGTGCTCTTTTTAACTCAGCGACCCGGACGCTTCGCATCTGAATGGCCTTTAACACACACACACACACACACACACAAACACACACACACACACACACACTTTCTGTTATACAAACACATGCACTCCTACTAACACACATAGAAGACCACATTCAGAGACTCAAACAAACACACACTATAACACACAAACAAATACACACACACACACACACACACACACACACACAAAACGTACTCTACACAAAGGCTTACCAATCACACCCCTGGTATTTGGGAGGACATCCAAGAAAGCCACCATAGAACAGGAGACAGGTTCCACAGCTTTGTTCTTACATTGTGGATATCCTGAGGTAGAATGTTACCAAAAATGCATTCCTATACCACATGCAGCATGCAAATTATATATATTTATGTATCAATCACACTTATTCATCGCATTATTCTATATGGCCAGATATATAGCGTTGATATTTGCTAATTGTTAATATTACATTATTATACATATCACATTTGTAAATCCATTTGTCTACCACCCCAGTTCTACAGCCCTCTGACCTTTGCCATTCCTCCCTTAGGGCCATTATTAGCTTTCTTCAAAGGTATTATTATCACCCTATTTATCAGTCATCTAACCCAAAATCATAGCCCAGAGTATCTCGCTCTCTTTCATCTAAAATATTGGGGAGAAGTGAGAGGGGTGTGTTTCTGGCTGGTGTGTGCGTGTGTGTGTCTGTATGATTCTTTGTGGGTAATTGGTAAGAACTATGTTGGAACAGCTGTGATTGTGGCCTTTCTCTGAAGAGTAAAAACTATTCCCTTGACAGTCATCTAAAATCAGTTATGTGTTACCCTTCCTTTTGCTTTGGGACTAAAATGTATGTAGTTCCACTGCTCCTAGGTCTGGACCTAAGGACAAGTACCTTCTTGGTAAGTCTCAGCTGTTCTTAAAAGACTGACACATTTTCTCAATGACAACGAGGTGCGGTCAGCCTGCTGTGTCATCTAAGCTAAGAAGCGTGCATCTATGCCAGGGGTGTGTTGTAAACATTAGCATTAGCATTCAAGCTACGCTCACTGTGTTTACAAATCTCTATCTGAATGTGTATTGTAAATATTAGCAATGTGATTCCCTCTGTACAGCTTGCGCCAGGAAGTGGGAACAAACCCTTTGTGTGGTTATAAAACAATAGTGTCACTATAATCTTTTTTATTTCTTTTGTAATCAATAGAATTATTAATGGGGTTAATAGGATATGTAACTAAAACACACGTCAGATGTGTTTTCTAATTACTTACAGTCATCTCAGCTATCAATTCACGTTCGTACTTTCAGAGATGGCTCATTCACCAACCCTCGGAATCTCTGTCCATATACAGTGGGGTGAACAAGTATTTGATACACTGCTGATTTTGCAGGTTTTCCTACTTACAAAGCATGTAGAGGTCTGTAATTTTATATAATTAATTAGCATTTTATTGCATTACATAAGTAGTTGAGGGTTCATATGTGTTCCGTAGTTCTGACAAGGTTTGCACACACTGCAGCACTCCTCCATACAGACCTTCTCCAGATCCTTCAGGTTTTGGGGCTGTCACTGGGCAATACAGACATTCAGCTCCCTCCAAAGATTTTCTATTGGGTTCCTGTCTGGAGACTGGCTGGTTTCCAGACCTGAACCGTAAGAGATGCTTCTTACGGAGCCACTCTTTAGTTGCCTTGGCTGTGTGTTTCGGGTCGTTCTCATGCTGGAAGACCCAGCCACGACCCATCTTCAATGCTCTTACTGAGGGAAGGAGGTTGTTGGCCAAGATCTTGCGATACATGGCCCCATCCATCCTCCCCTCAATACGGTGCAGTCGTCCTGTCCCCAGAAAAGCATCCCCAAAGAAAGATGTTTCCACCTCCATGCTTCACAGTTGGGATGGTGTTCTTGGGGTTGTACTCATCCATCTTCTTCCTCCAAACACGGCTAGTGGAGTTTAGACCAAAAAGCTCTATTTTTGTCTCATCAGACCACATGACCTTCTCCCGTTCCTCCTCTGGATCATCCAGATGGTCATTGGCAAACTTCAGACAGGCCTGGACATGCACTGGCTTGAGCAGGGGGACCTTGCGTGCGCTGCACGATTTTTATCCATGACGGCGTAACGGTTTTCTTTGAGACTGTGGTCCCAGCTCTCTTCAGGTCATTGACCAGGTCCTGCCATGTAGTTCTGGCTGATCTCTCACCTTCCAAATGATCATTGATGCCCCACAAGGTGAAATCTTGATGGAGCTCTAGATTGAGGGAGATTGACCGTCATCTTGAACTTCTTCCATTTTCTAATAATTGTGCCAACAGTGGTTGCCTTTTCACCAAGCTGCTTGACTATTGTCCTTTTGCCCATCCCAGCCTTGTGCAGGTCTACAATTTTATCCCTGATGTCCTTACACAGCTCTCTGGTCTTGGCTATTGTGGAGAGGTTGGAGTCTGTTTAATTGAGTGTGTGGACGGGTGTCTTTAATACAGGTAACAAGTTCAAACAGTTGCAGTTAATACAGGTGATGAGTGGAGAACAGGAGGGCTTCTTAAAGAAAAACTAACAGGTCTGTGAGAGCTGGAATTCTTACTGGTTGGTTGGTGATCAAATACTTACTGTTATGCAATTAAATGCAAATTAATTATTTAAAACTCATATAATGTGATTTTCTGGATTTTTGAAGTGTACCTATGGTAAAAAGGACAGATCGCATGCTTTGTGAGTAAGAAAACCTGCAAAATCAGCAGTGTATCAAATACTTGTTCTCCCCACTGTACATTCATTGCAATGAAACAAAGACTGTATTTACCAAATCGATTAAATTAAAATCACTTTTGGCCTGCAATTTTGTGATATTTATCTCTGGAATTGCTCTTGGTAGAGGCGATTAAGACGATTAGTACATATTAGATAGAGATCCAAATCGAACCATCTGTCTTGGCATTACAACCAATATCCTCTACTAGCTGGGAACTAAAATAACAATCATAGACTATTTCTTATTTTCCTCTGGCTGTCACTTCAGTGCAGAAAGAACAGGTCCAAACAGAACATGACATGTCTGAGAATTGATGACATCAATCCCCTTTCAGTTCTAGAGAAATACATTGAGTTTGTGAGCCAATATGGTTTTGATATCGTAGACGGATAATGAGGAACACACTCCCATGCCGGTGGGCAAGATGACAGACGGTGTGGGTTCCACCTTGTGGTGTTGATTATAGAAGCCATCAGGACAAAGAAAAAGTAATAAAAGAGAAAGCTCTGAGTTTATTTAAAGTGTCATAGGAGTGAATTAAGTTGTTTGAACAAAATAATTATAAACTGAAAAAAAAGTGTTTTGAGCAATAATGGCCCAAATGAGTCAAGTGAATTGAACCAAATTCAGTGAGCACATTGAAACAAGTGGATTTAGTGAATTGATGAAAGGAAGAGGTAAACTTGTTAGATTTCAGTACGGTCTGGGTCAACAAGGACATTGGCTCAGGGGCCTGGAGACATGGTACACAGATCGGAAGCTCATATTCCGACATTCAGGCTGACGGATAGCTCGTTGAATCCAAGTTCCGGAATCCACATTGGAAGACGTCCAACAGAGTTCTAAACTTAGAGAAAGAGGAGAGCGGAGAGATCACGTAATCATCTGATGAGGTCATAAATGCATCTTGGCAATCACCATGGCAGCGCTATATCTGCAACTAACAAATGGGGTTGCATGCTGACTGATTTGTTGCAGTATTATTATTATGGCTCTAAGAACCAACCAATGTTTGAACCCTTAGACAACCTGGCATGGCCTGTGTCTGGCATCAAGGATTTCTTGGAGCTCTGACGCAAACTACTTAACAAACTACATTCACAACCAAGACAACATTTTAGGAAATAGATCTTGATCTTCCACTTATATCTGGGGTAAGAACCCATTCTCTGCCCCTTGTGCCTTGAAAGTCATGCAAGCTCTCAAAACAAATCACCCAAAATGAGGGAAAGAGAGCGATAAGTGGCTAATAAAGAAGATGAGGGGACTGGTTGTGTCCTGTCTACTCTAATCTTCTAAATTAAACTGTCCCGTTCCTTCTCACCATGACTTAATCTTTCCCTAGAGCAATGCTTCTCAGTTCCTGGCTTGGGGCCCCAAAATGCACAATATTCATTCTGACCTAGATCTGCAAAGCTAATTCTAGTAATCAAATTATTATCAAGCTTTGAGTGAGCGTCACCCTCAGGGATATGTTCAGTGTTCAGGAATGTGTGTGTGTGTGTGTTTGTGCGCGCGCATGCGTGTGTGCACGCGCATTGCGTGTGCGCGTGCGTGTGCGTGTGTGTGCATGTTATCTTTTTTAGGTGAAAATATTCTGTAACAATCGTTGCCTGTTTTACATGTTTGAGCGTTGGCTTCAAGCACAGCCTGTCGTGTTGGATCCTCATCTCTCCGTTCACTTGAGAAATGCAGCCCTTCAGGGGGGATAAATACATCATGGTACTGTAGCTATTTGTGATTTTGTAGTGACAGTTCCAGTATACCTGTAAGGATAATAAATTGTCTAGTATTAATGATATGACACTGACAGACTTTATCCTTTTTCACTAAGAGCCCGAAGGCCCCTGTCATAAAGCACAATGGGAGATTACTGTTTGTGTGTATCTATGTTTATAGAGTATGTATGTATGTATAGAAATAGCCCATCACCAACATAAGATAGTAACAATAATGTAGAGATGTTTGTAAATATTTGGATTGTGTGTTTTTAGTAGGGTAAAATCTAAAATAAAATTACCGTATTCAGAAGTCATTTCAAATTTCAAATACAAATGTTTAAAATGTCCTGCAATGCTAAAAAGGTGTCCTGTACACCTGTACCGACTGTATACTGCAGCAAATACAACGTATGTGATTGGTCAATTAAATCGGACACTTGTTTTGAGGTTTCTTTTTATTTAGTGGATCACTTGCATGTTGTAAATTAGTAATGAATGACATGTGTTGTCGTCAATAAGGGCCTGACCTCATAATGGATAGGGCTCACTGTGAGAATGACTACTGCTCTGGGCTGATGTGAGCTGGTGAAGACACCATCAGGGTCAGTGGGTCAACTCCATCACCTTAACCTGGTGTCACAGGCTCCAGAGAGACTGAAGATAACATCTGAGACAAATAAATGACTATCATCTGGCTTCACCATCAACAACACTGGCCAATGGACAAACTAATTATTCCTTACCTGAATACGCACACTGGCCGAAGCACCAGGTGGGAAAGTCTGATCTTCCCCAGGGTTAGTCTCTGTTTTTCTCTTTGTCTGTTTAATTGTCTTTCTCTCTCTCTTTGGTTCGGATCCCTTCTGAACCTAAAAGATGCTGAGACAACATGGAATCTACAGGAAGACTCTAGGCTATGACAATGTTGAAGCATAGGTGGAAATCCTGGGGAATACTATAATTTGCCCCCACCAATATATAAATGTAAACATAACTATGTAACTTCAATAATAGTAATAATATGCAGTGAAAGCACTGAAGATAGACACTTCATTGCGGGTTTAAGTTTAAAAAATTGCAATACCCCTGCTCCTCACAATGGTTTGATCCACTGCCTCCCAACCTTCAGAGATGGCACATCATGCCATATGTGGGAATCTGAGAGTTTGTCATTGCTGGTTGGATTTCAGTAAGTAGGAGAAACAATGGATATGTTAGACATTTCTTTACTTCTACTGCTCAGTACAATAAAAAAACATTTCTAACTGTAACCAGCCTTCATTTTCTCTGCATTGAATTACAGGTCCCTTGTTATGTTAGCTAGCAGTTAGCTGATGATTGCTTGCAAGCTACAGTAACATCAACAAGCTTTTGCAGCTGATTGAATTTGAGTCAATGAGAGAAGCTCGCAGTATGTATTGTACCTTAGCTGGCAAGGAGACAGTGTTTGTGTCTACCTTCTGATAGGCACTCAATGCACATGGCTAACGTTGGGTTAATCCAGTCAGTTTTATTTGAGGGGTTCCACACACAATAGCTACATTTGCAACGCTGCAGTAGCAAGCAAACCGATGGTGCAAACAAAACAGTATTACAGCACTACTTTTGGTAAACCCCCCCAAAAATTTTCTTTAAAAGATTTTATGTAATTGTCTCCTCCAAACTTGATATCAGGTTTTCGCCGCTGTGTTGAAGAGCTGTTTTTTCCATTGTCTGTAAACATATGGGTATAAGATCAATAGTGTAGCAAAGGGCTACTTCTGTTTGTACAGGTTTTTTTTTAATATAGAGGATATCCCCAACGGGAAACATTTGTGTGTCCGCTTATTATTTGAAATGCTTTATCCACTATGCGTGAATTTTATTGTGTTTGAAATGGTCTTTACCTGGCCATTAGCCAGATACAATACAGATTTGACTGTCGTAAAACCTTCCTTTTTTAATTAAGATGTAGGTGAGAGAATAGTCGCTCAAAGTCTGAGCAGTGGCTCAGGATTCTGGAACTGTCAGTAACTGTTAAAGCAAGCAAGCAAGCAAGTTTATTTATATAGCACAATTCATACATAGAAGCAATTCAATGTGCTTTACAGTGAAAATAGAAATAATGCAATAAAATCAAAAACAGTTTACACAGAGGTTATTCCTCTGATAGCACCAGAACTTTCATTACAATTGGTAAAATATAGCAGGATGTACATTTAATAACACAATAAATTAAGAAGAGAAATATAAAAACAGCATAAATAATAAAACATAGGATAATGGAATTGAGATAAAATATAAAACAGAAAGCTAGAAGAACTATAACACAGAATAATAAAATAGACGTTATAGATATAGAATATAAAACAAATTAGCTAGAAAAACTGTAATACTAGACCGTTAACTGTTATAAAAACAGGCTCACAGTGGGGTTGCGTTTAAGAGCTTAGTCATAGGCACGTGCAAAGAATAGTGTTTTTAGCCTGGATTTAAAAATGGACACATTTGGTGAACGTCTAAGATCTTCGGGTAGTTTATTCCAGTTGTGTACAGCATAACTGCTAAATGCAGCTTCTCCA
>JACXGJ010018415.1:0-10252 GCA_016801105.1 Esox niger
GGGGAGGGGTGAGTCAGTCACCCAGGGTGTGACTTGATTCAAGCAACACGGGAAGGAAATTAAAGGCTTACTCCTCTCGGCGTGTCCTTTGTTTACGGCTGAAGGCTGTCCAGTAGCGTTGTTCCCCAACAGGTTTGACACATTGGAGTTTGGTTGAAGGTACTCTGTCTGCAACAAAATTTGTAGGCCTACGTGTAAAAATCAAATTTGTAGTCTGCATTGCTACGTTTAGATTTTTTTTTGAACTGATTGGTATGGCTGTCTTATCAATTTTCCATCTACATTAACAGCAGTACTACACAATGCAGCAGTATTGCCAATAACTGCAGTTCACGCCGGGACAAAACAGTTGCACAGAATTTTCAACACAGTTACAGCAACAAGAAAACTATTGAATTTGGAGACCAAAACGTATTGCAAAATTGAGAATGTGTTGTATGTTGTCAAGATGGTTGTGTAGCTCCAGATAATATACCTTATTAATCTGGCGCTTCTTTCCCTCGGCGCTCCACAGCCAGGTGTTCAGTGTCTGCGTTCAAGGTGATGGAAGGCGCTACTGCCACACTGTCATGCCAATATTCGGTGAGCCGTTGGGGTTTGAGTCGAGTGTGCTGGGGGCGAGAGTGCGGCACGTTCTGGTGCAACAACATCCTTGTGCAGACAGACGAACATGCCGTCATCTCTAAAGTGTCGGACCGGTACAGACTGGCCGGCAACGTCCTCGCGGGAGAAATGGACTTGGGAATTCTCAACGTGAAGTGGACCGACAGCGGTCCGTACTGTTGCCGAGTGGACATAAATGGTTTTTTCAACGACAAAAAAGTTATTCAAAACTTGAGGGTCATGAAAGGTAATTTATGGCAGAATAAGACAGGTAAATTATTTTAAAGCCTTATATCCTGAGCGACATATAGTGATTATTGTATACATGTTTGTTATTTTAACTGCAATAGCAAGGGAGCATGGGATGTGTAGTACTAACAGCCAGCTGTTTCAGCCATTGGATGCTTTAATTTCCGCCAGCCTTTATTAAGAAAGCAGTGGGAGAAGTCATTTTCTCTATTTTTCTTAATATCGGCCAGTTGTCTTTCATTTGAATAGACGTTACTGATATAATACAGGGTACGTATTAACTTCTATTCATCTGTCTTGATAATTTTAGGCCTGCATTTAACACATTTCAACCATAGGTGGCTACCAGGGAAACTGGTACCTCCCAACCCGTTACCCCTTTTGACCTTTCAGGAACTGCACAATAATGATGTTAGACCTCCCAGAATCCCCTCCGCTGTCCGCTCTCCCTATGTCCTTGAAATTCTGACTTGTTTCCTTGTAGCTCCCATGACGGCTACAGCAACGACTGGCGCACTGAATACCACAGACGCTAAGCCGGTCACAGGTGAGTGTGCTGTCAGGTGAAAGGTGGGTGGATGCTACCCGGGCCTGTTTGAGGTGTATATCTACCGTGAAATCGCTAGTAGAGATAATGACTTCTGCTTTTAATGTCAAAGTGCACTGTCAGATGAATCTGGGTCTGGCTTTGAGTTAAAGGTCATGGTTGTGATGATGATTCGTGCATGTTTAGCAGATGCTTGACGATTCTTGAAAGATGGGTAAGAAACACTCAACGTCCCCCCCCCCTTCACGCGGTCGGGCTTTGATGTTAATAATGAAACTCATTGCAACCTGATTAACCGAGTTACAGGACGTACAACATTGTCCTTACATCGTCATTTCACACGCTTTTCCTTTCAAAGTGATTATGACGTAATGCTTCTGCAGGATTTATGTTCTTCTGTAAGGCTGATTCATAGTCTAAAGCTGAAAAGGTGAACAATGTATTTCCTCAAAAACATTATAGGTGTTCAAATGACAGCTTTCATTTCAAGAGAATGAAGCAGCAGTTGAGATGTCTCAGCGGTTGATCAAATGTCAGGACTTCCTGCCAAGTAACGCTGATGCCCCCCATAACCAATGTGAGGTTTCTATTTCGACAGACCACTGGAGAGCTGTTGAATCATCACATCGAGCCATCCCACGACAAAACACCAGTGTTTCGCATTCTGGAACACTTGTGAGTATTCTGAGATGCAGTATATGCTAATACCACAGTGCACATAATGTACTGAAAGACCGGATGCAATACGAAAACATGTGTGAATTTTGATAATGCTGATAGATTTCACACACAGCTTGAGCATGTCTGAATAACTCCTTTGTCTATAGTGTCATTTTTTATTTTGTCCAGAACCCCACAAGCAGCACTTATAAAATGGTTGCAAAATGGCTGTATGGTACATATTGGGCCGGAGTCATGTGACTATATCTAAACCACTTAAAAGGACATTAAGGCATAAGGAGGCCTTATACACTACCGTTCAAAGGTTTTAGAACAGCCCCATTTTCCCTTTTTTTATTGAAATTTAAACAGTTCAGTTCTTGTGAAAAACTGGTAATGGTAAATTGAAAATTGCCGTAGGTAAAAAAAATTCTGGTTAACATTACTGAAAAATACAGTAATGTACATTTCTGAATTATAAAACATGCTTTTTTCAGGGAACTAGTGATTGGTTAACAACTCACAGCTGTTCTGCAGAATTGGAGGTAGATACAATCTTTATAGTTGATGCTAAACTGATTCCTACAGGTGTCCTAAGTTTTGTTGATAACTTACAAACCCTTTATATAAAAGCTGTGTTGGAACAGACTGTGTCACTACACACTCTTAAGCATTACTTGGACAATATTGTACTGCAGGGAGTAGTCTTCCCTTTTTCGTCTCCAATTGTTTATTTATCCTATGTTTTTATGTCAGAGTACATTAAAACATTAAACTGGAATGTCCCTATAAACATTTTTGAGGAAATTAAGAGTCTAAATACTGCTTTGGTGGTTAGTTTCAATAGTTTGTATGAAAACCCTTAATACGCGAGTCACTGTAGCCTAACTTCAATGGGAATGCATTGTGTTCAGCAGAGATGGCTAATCCTTTTTAGATGCTTTTACGCTGAGACCCTTGAACCTTACAAAAGCAAATGCTATCATAAATGATGTTAAGGTAAAATGGCTTTGAAGAGTTTTACTGTTTTACATCGTGGCAAATGTTTTCCAAAATAGATCCCATCAGCTGCATTGATTTTAACTGGACAGGATTCACACAGCCAAACCTACATAAATAATACATAAAGCCCAATGATGCCTTAAATGGCTTCAGGTCATGTGGAAAACAAAACACAACCCATACATTAAATATGACAGATGGGTATTCTTTGAAATGTGTAATGAAATTTGGTCAAGATTAAATGATTAATTCCTCAATAAGGGAACGATGACTTCAAATGTTAAATGGGTTTTGTAATATAGAATGTAACATTATGTATTTTATTCAGAAAAACATTTGAAAATATGGGCAAAATAATTCAAAATGCTCTCCTGATCATTGATCTCCTGATTCAGTGAGTCACATTTCAACGTGCTCTTTCAAAATAGTCTGATCTCTTTGAATTGTGCGTAATAACATATTTAGCGTGTTAGTAGCCCCCGTGTTAGTAGCCCGCGTGTTAAGCATCTCAGTCGAAAAACAGGTTAGCATGACAGTCAAAAAGGTAGAATTTGATTGGTCTGTCTCTGTGTCCATGGTTTATACAGCTCTGGAAAATAATACGAGACCACTGCACCTTTTTCTTTCCATTCTATAAGAGTCTCAGGTTTATTTCCAGAGCTGTAAGTACAGAAAAATTTCCAGGTAAAAGGTATTTGATTAAATTGATCAAATGCTCTCATAATTATATCATGATAGATATCATGAAATCTATATAAGATACATATTTGGTGTGTTTTGGCACATTCCTACAAATGTTTTTAAGGATACATACTATATTCTGCATACTGTACTGTATTGTGTTCTCCAGCAGGTAAAAACATCAGGTTAAATGGCGCTATTTTTTTGGAAGATATTTTCACATGACTCCTGTCCAAAATGGCCCCATGGATGGCTGGCATTTTCAAAATGGCCACCAGAGCGCTATAACAAAGTATAAAACACATTTCCAAGCGATTGTTTTGCTGTTTTTGAAATGTTGCCTTCATCACCAAATACACAACTCAGCTGAAGTCAGAGGCGATGTCGCTGGTCTATGAATCCTCACAGTATTTTAACACCATCACACATCTCTCTGTGATCTACAACCAGGTGGAGAACCCTCCGCCAAGCCTCTCTCTCCAGATCAACATCCCAGTGCTCTCACTCTCCATCAGTCTACTCATACTTATAGTGGCGGCACTGGTCTTATTGGGGTTCAAAAGTATGTACCGCAAATTCACAGCTTCTGTAGAGAAACGACGCGGCGTGCCAATGCTAACCTATTCGGACATCCTGCTGTGACATGAACTGTGTGCCCATGTTAACATTTATTACCACATACTTGTTTTCAAGCCCCCTTTCTTTCTTTGTTTTTCTATTTTGTTTTGAAAACAAACACTGTCTGGTTAATCACTGTGCATGTTTATTCACTCTAAATTACCTCAGAACGCATTTCCCCAAGCCTCCTCTGGCCCTGTAAATCTGATTGTTTTGGTTTTAGCAGACAAATGTGAAGTGTTTTGCATACAAAGCCTTGATTGGATGATAGGATGGCCCAGAGAACACTCCCTTAAGCAGATGAGTAGTCATTGGTGTATTAGTATCAGATCAGATTGTGATGTCATGATTTGGGTCAAAAATTTGATCCCGCCTAAATGACCGACTCAAACTCTGTTTGCATTTTATTTCTAAACGCTCTCACACAAAACAGACATTATCATTTTTACAGTTATTTTAACCCTTTAGTGTGGCAGTTTTGTTGAACGTGTACACTGTGCTGTATTATTTGCAATATGACAAATAAACATTGATTTAAGTTGATTTGAACCATTTATTTTCTTCTCAGGAGGGATTCACAGAAGAGCTCTAAAGACAGGCTGGTAAGCTAACAAGCTAAGCATGACAAAAACGTAAACACAAAGCACAAAAAAAAAGGTATGCCGCACCTCTTATTTTTCATCCAGTACTGTATCAGACCATTGGCAGACCAATCCGTAGCCATGTTATTACGAGATGTTGTACTCTCTACGTGTATGATTCTTAGCACTATATCTGACATCAGCATGTGATGATGTTCTGTCGATACCCTAGCCTGTCAACCAAGGAACCACCCCACATCATCTATGAGATCCGCATGAGAAGACCTGTGGAGGAGAACATCTACACACTGGACTAGGGAGGAGGGACACTCTCTCTGTAGAGGTCCTGAAAAGCACACTATTCACTATATGGTACACTACTTTAGACCATGGAGATGTTGCACTCTGTTCCCTATATGGTGAATGAAATCAGGGTCCTTGTCTGAATGAATGCTATTATTTAGTGCTTTTTGGGACTCTGGCCTTGTGACACAGACGTTGGTTCAACACATTATCACGTTAACTGCCTGTTAGTCAGATCGCTGTTGCCTGACATGTGTCACTCAAGGATCAGCCTCTCTACACAAGGCTCAGTGACTCTACTTCCACCTACTGTTTTTATGAGGGGGCCGTTAGACAGGGAGACACTGTGAGGGATGAATACAAATATTGAAGCATTTTTGTAGGTGTTTTTATATGGTGTTATTGTGTTGATTGTGATTTATTTTCATTATGTTACGCACATTATCGGGTTGTTTTCCAAAGCTTTCTAACATATGCCTCTTTCTAATAAAAACAAACAAATGAAAACCAAACCTTTGATGTTGTATTTGTTCATTGTCTGTGGCTATTCCCCAGTGTAAAAAAATACTTCAACCCTCCTCTTTTTCTCTCTCTGTCGATCCGTTTTTTATTGAAGGCAGAAGACAATGAAAGTAAAGAGCGAATGGTGGTGAAGTGAATTCTGCCAAATTATTATTCATTATTATTATTAAGTGCAGATCTTCTTTTCTGTGAACAGTCCTGTTACACACAAGTTTTCTCTGTGTGCCAGCTGTTAGAGAATGGGGACAGGGAGCTGAGTAGGAAATGGCTAAATGCTACGCAATATATCTTTTGGCCACATGATGGAAGCACTGTGTTAACTTTGATCGTTTCATGGGCTACAAATAGCACCGGAGTAATTTGTCTCCTGAGGAAATTTGTGTCAAATCAGTACATGAGATGTTAGGTGATCGTAAAGCTGGCTGCATTGTACATTATGATTGTTCCCCAGTCAGGAATTCTTCAGATATTTTTATAATTAAAGATATCAGTAAACAACAGGTATAACTGTTTTGAAATTGAAAGACATATGGGGCATCATAATAATTTTTAGGTTCCTGATTTCAAAACTGAAACCTTCCTCTTTGCACTGTCTTTCACTATATGTTTCAGTCAGAATCTCCGACAATTGCGAGTGGTGTTTTACAAATCAGTCATGATTCGTTTTGAAATTGCTACCCAATCTGATTAAATGGCGTTTTCCCAACGTTTGTTCTGGCTCTTGCCGAACGCAATGGTTCCTGGGAGCCATCAAAGAGAACCCATCCCTCTCTAGGACTTATCTACAGTTTTTTTTTGTAGCTAGAGAATATCTGGGGTTCCGATAGTGACTCTGCAGAGAAAATACTAATATCTGCGGGCTTGGCAAAGCAGTTGACCAGAGCAAATAGGTTGGCTAGCCTGGCCAGAACGCTGAGGGTCATTTGCTAAGCTCTAGAAACAGCGTTTTAACTACCCCATCTGCTTCGTTTTGCCAAATTTCCCTGTAAACCACCAGCTCATTGTACTTCTGACTGAAAGGCCGTCCAAATAAACCACAGTTTCGATGTGTCAGATCAGAAGGACCTCAAAAGCCTCAAGATGACAACCAGGTTGGCATAGCGGCAAACTGAAAGGGAGAAACATAATTAAGTGAATCAAAACATTGCTCCACAGATTCATCAGGCGAAACAGAAATCCACGGCCGTGTGGCGGAAGGAGAGCAGGCTGACAGGCCCTCCTGGTACCCAGGCCCCCAGGCCCCCAGGTGGGGAGCAGTGGGGACAAAGAGAGGGGAATAAATCAATCCTAAACCAGGAAGCCACATTAAGGGAAGCGGGAGCAGGGACAGGATGTGCCACACAACGAGGCAATACCACACACACATATACACACACACACACACACACACACACTACATAGGCCCAGAGGAGAAGCCAGATGTGGCTGCTCTGGAGGCTTGGTAGCCCAGATGGGATTGGCCCATAGTCACTGGAGGCCAGGGGACAGATTGAAATAAAAATTAAAAAGGGTAGCGATTAAAGAGCCCGTAAAAAAAAAGTAATTGACTTCTCTAGCAAGCGAAATGCCAGACCGGAGTACATTGAGTACACTCATACTGTCCACAAGGAAGCAATGAAATTCTCATACAGTAACTTGAAAGAGTCATGAGCAACATGTGTACCTGAGGCTGATTTAAAAACCACAGGGGTCTAATTTCCTCTCTGAGTGGATTTAAAGGATTTTGCTTCCTCTTTAAAAAGAAAAAAAGAAAATCAAGGATTTGTGTTTTTTTTCATTGTGATCAATTTGTCAAGGCTTCAATTCAGCAGAACAAATTGCTGCAGTCCCATTTCTCCACAGTCAGAGCCAAAGAGCAGCAGCGATCTCTGAGTTTGTAGAGGAGGATTTGAATTCACCAGGAAGTTTGTTGACTCACCATGCGCAAACAATCCACACCACAAAGGTCGTAATGAAGTAACAGTGTCATAACGTCAGAGAAAAGACTGCTTTTCTCGCAGTGATTAAAATCAGTATTGATTCTTGACCTACCCAAAGCATTTGCTTCCATTTTGAGTATTCCTAGAGTGCAACACAACGTACAAAGACAGTAGGCGTTCTGTAGAGACATAGCATGTTAGCGGATTCAATTACTGACTTTAGCTTCCCAGTTGTGAGGCGAGGATTGGGTGAGTTATCTTTTCCAGACACATTAGGATAGAATGTCCTCCAGGGTGACCTTAAACCTGCTGGAGTGGAGCTATGTCACTGCTAATCTGCTACCCCGCAATCTGCTCCAACACCCCCATAACGGGCTTGGTCAGTGTCTGAGATACTGACCTCTTCAGTAGGAAAAAAACCCGGAAAATGAAAATGGAATGTAACGGGCCATTGCAGAGTTACCGTGGATTAACAAACATTTTTGTTGAGTTGTTGAACTTGTGTAGATACATCTGATGTATTGTATTGTATTTGATGTAATTTTTGGTGTGTGAATCAACTGCATACAGCGCATTTTGCAGTACAATACATGGATGTCTTCTAGAGTCTCATTCTGACACAGTAAAATGACAGATTTTTAAGATATGGAGCTATTGCTTAGAGAATGTGATTGTCCCATGAAACTGCCGACATGCAAACGCGTGGCCAAATTAAACAGATAAAAAGTGGACAGACTTTTAAAAATCGTGAGCCTTAGTTCCTTTGTTCAACGCCAGTTCAGTTTCCATAAATTGCGATGTCGTTGTGTCTCTCTCTACTTGATGCTTAAATAACCTGTTTCCTCCTGAACTTTAAAAGTTCAATTGGTTTTTGAGTAATGTGAACTGGGGCATTGTTAGACAGTGCCCCAACTGAAATGTATTTATTACAGTGTTCCTAATCTTTCTCTCTCTGGTTTTCTCTGTATTAGTCTCTACGTCTCTGTTTCTCTCTCACTCTCTCTCTGTGTCTTTTTCTGTGTCTGTGTCTTTTCTCTGTTTCTCTGTCTCTTTCTTTGTCTCCCTGCATCTTTCTGGGCCTTGGCCCAAGTCCCTGAGTTTCCAAGGAAACAGATTAGGACTTTTAATGGTGGCCATATGTATGACAGCAAGGGAACTCTGACAATCTCATAAGTGGACCTGAGATTGAAAATCTGAGTGCTGCCAGCATAATATCCTGCTGCTAAAATAACACCAATGAAACCTCAATTTGCCATAATGTAGCTATATTTACAGGGGGTCTCAAAAGTATTCACTCCCTAGGACTTTTCCAATTTTTAATGGAATTCCTTAGGATCAATACAAAACGTACAAAGTGATGTCAAAGTGTTACATTTTTTTCAACAATTTTTTCTAAATGAATAGATAACATAAAACAACTGATTGCATAAGTATTCACCCCCCTTTGCTATGTCACACTTGAATTTACTAGGCTTGTCTTTGGAGATCACATACTTACCTCAATTGATTCTCTCTGGTGTGGAGTCAAGGTGTTTCAGGTATATGACACAATGGTGAATCTGTCTAGAACAGGCCAATCTCAAATCAGAGCATCCAGAGGAGAAAGGCACTAATCAAGGAGGCAACCAAGAAGCCTATGGGAAATCAAAAGGAGTCACAGTCTTCTCCGGCCGAGCTGGGACACACTGCAGCATTCTGCTTGTCAAAAGTGGCCTTCATTGGAGAGGGGCACAAAGAAGGAAACGCACGTCAAATCTTCGCTACAGTTTGCTAGGAGGCATGAGGGAAACTTTGAGACCAAACGGAGGATTCAATGGCCTGATTACAATGATTACTAAAATATAACTTCTTGACCTTAATACTAATGACTATGTTTGGAGCAAGGCTAACAACGCATGTATTCCTGAGAGCACCATCATTACCGTGAAGCATGGTGGCGGCAGCATCATGCTATGGGGATGCTTCTCTGTGTCAGGGCCTTGAAAGCTAGTGAACATATAGTGAAAATTAATGCATCAAATTACAGGCAAATCCTAGAAATGTTCTCAAGAGACCTGGGAGAAGATTCATTAGCAGGAAAATTATCCAAAACATGCAGCCAAAGCTACACTGTAGTGGCTTGAAAATAAAGATGTCAATGTCCTAGAAAGCCTGTGAAAGACAAAACCTCAATCCAGTTGAGAATATGTCTACATTTTTTACACTTCACCCCATTCAACTTCACACAGCTTGGGAGGTTTGGATCGAAAGAATTGGCAAAAATTGCGGTGTCCAGATGTGCAAAGCTGATACTAATTCAAATAGTCTTGTTGTACTTTGTAGACCGTTATACTTACTGTAGCAGACCACTATAGTTACTGTAGCAGACCCCTATACTTAGCAGACCATAGTACTTACTGTAGCAGACCACTGTACTGTAGCAGACCACTGTACTTACTGTAGCAGACCATTGTACTGTAGTAGACCACTATACTTACTGTAGCAGACCACTATACTTACTGTAGCAGACCACTGTACTGTAGCAGACCACTGTACTGTAGTAGACCACTATACTTACTGTAGCAGAC
>JACXGJ010018416.1:0-10251 GCA_016801105.1 Esox niger
ATTTTCAGTGAAATATTACAGTACCGTTAGTCTTCCAATATGGGAGAAAACAGTCTGTGGCTTTGATATCTGAAATCTTGGATTACACTCTGGGCCTTCCTCAGGCACCATCTAGCATAGTGGATCTGGATGGCAGGGAGCTCAGCCCAGGTGATTAACTGAGCCCTCAGCATCAACCTGTCAATTGCTTTGGGGTCAGAGATGGTAGTGTTGAAATACCAAGCGGTGATGCAGCCGCTCATGACCATGTCCCTGTAGGCCATCTCAGAATTGTTCATTCTCGGCTTAGCTTAGTATTCAATTCAAAATAAATATATAAATGTTATATCTTTTGTTATGGAAGCCCAGGACATGTTGGTTCAAAACACCATGTAGGTGGTAATGCATCATAGGTGGTAGAAAACAACATTGCCATCAGCTGTCATTAAAATGATTTAGGGAGATTGCAATGTTGTCATTAGCTGGCAATTGTCAGTCAAAAATAGTTTATCAATGCTAACAAACTAACACAGTGCGTTGGTGAGCACCTTTTCTACAGGTAAGAAGACTCATGGCATGTGGGTAGAAGCTGTCTCTGAGCCAGTTAGACCGAGAACTGAGTGCTGAAGTGTACATTATGAGGAAGTGTACAAAATAGACACAAATACCGTAATTGCTCAGTTTCATGGGTGGGTTTGCAGTGTACTGTAATTCACCAATACTAAAAATGTTGCCGGAGAACGGGAAGTTCTAGCCATCAACTTTATTCACCCCCGAGATCTTAAATTGTTTTTTTTTAATTTATGGCATCATCTTGCACAAAGTACAAGGGACAGGGCGCCAAAAAAATCATCAATATATGAAGTTATACTGTGGTGTCTGAAATAGATAATGGACACCTGACAAAGTGGGTGCTGACTGGATTTATATAAAGTCATTGGCATAGAAACACTCATGGAGAATTTGAAAAATTACAATTACATTTGTCATTTTATACAAAAGACAAAGCATTTCCAATGTTACCATTCAGAGTATTGATAATATTAAAATTATTATATATATTATATTACATTTTTTGGGAGTTCCCTAATGTCAAAATTTTCTTTAGAAACATTCTCAATTTTCAACTAAGAAAAACAGCACTGTGAGAGTTGATGGCCTCATACACATTTAATTTTGATCTGACTTGAGTGTACAACAAACAGCAATTTTTACTTTACTTTCCCAATACATGTAGAGGGCACTGTAATTTGTTCTGTGTCACTAGTTTCTTGCACAAAGTACATATCGGAAGGATACAATAAGTTGTTCAGACAGCCAGTGGCAAAGCAACAGAGTTCATATACGCAATGGTGTTGGTGAACTTAATAAGAAATGTTAATCAGTTTAACACAATGCTCAATGGTGTCTAGCGACTGATGAAATGTGTATTGCCGTAGTGTAGTGGTTAAAGACACTGCCTCTTGTGGAAAATCTAAGTTAGAAACGATTTTGAGCAACAATATTTATTAATAATTTCTGGTAGATTCCACGATTCTCTCGTCTTTTTACTTGATGAAAAAGTTTGCCTTTATTGATAGTTACTTTATCAATGTCATTCACACATGGTCAATTAACAATTAATACAGCCAGTTGAAAATAAAGGATTGTTCAGGATATGCAGATGCCGGGTGTCAGCAAAGACAAGAGACTATACTGACAGCCGGCAAATGTACAGCTCCGTGGTGTACTGGGTAACGACACAGCCTTTCATGTGCTTTTTAAAATTGGCAGTTAGTTGATTAAGGCATTTACAAAAGTACCTCATTTAGACCTACACAAACATTATGATTAGCTACATAAAGTAATATAAAATGTGAAATATTTGGAGTAGATGTTCAAAAAACGAATTGATTAACATATTGCAAAGGAAGTCGATGCGAAACAGAGAAAAACAATGGAAAATTGCTGTCACCTTAATATGAGTCAGAGCCTATATGTCACCAGTGCAAATACAGTTTGGCAGTACTAACCTGCATAAGAGTTCCTCTCAGTACTAACCACATTTATTGTATGAAGTGCTATGTGACTGTTAAGGTGTTTTACCTGATCCAGATCAATCAGTCCTACCCAGGAATAAGCAGATATGTCCTGGGTCTTCTTCACCATGGAAAGTAGAAGTTAGTATTCTTGATAACAGTGAACAGAAGCTAGGGTGCCCCCATCATTCTTGCAGTAGTCCTGCATAAGGAAACATCTATATTTTCATTGATTTATTCTACAAACCATAAAGAAAATCTGTCAATGGTGGAAATTAAAATGGAAGACCAATCAGTGTATGATATTTTGGAGTCAGCAGAGGGGCAGCAAAGTGTGTCAGGTATTGTCATGATCTGCAACTCAACCAGGAGGACTTGACAGGGGCAACAACGAATCAAGCCTGGTTCTCCCCAGGTGTGGGCCAGGACTTCATGTCCTCTTAAGATTAAAACGGCAGGAGACAGGGACAATTTAGAAAATGCATTCCTTAGATCTACAAGGATTTATAGTGGAGAAAGAGAACTGACCAGACTCTCCCAGCACAATAATATAGCTGCGTAAGACCTTGGGGCTGAGACAGGGGAATCCAGTGACACTGTGGCCCTATCCGGGGGAGGCCCCAGACAGGGCCCAACAAGCAGGAAATCAATCCACCCACATTGCCAAGCATCAACCAAAAGGACAACCACCAACTGCAATCATCCTGAATGAGGGCCATGTATTGCCAACAGAGTACAACCCAATTGCAATTGTGGGCAACAGAGAGAAAACAAGTCAGTGACTCCGCCCTCGAATGGCATTGGAGAGAGGGCATCCCAATGGGGATGAGAACCCACCTAGAAAGACAGCAAGGGTGGACAGTATCAGGCCTTTCTGGTCACCTTCACTCCCCTTGGCCAGACTACACTTAGTCATAGACCAGGCTGAAGAGATCAGTCTTTAGTAGATATTTGAAAGTTTGCTCTAAGCTTGCATTTCTAACCTTGTTTGGCAAATAATTCCACTGTAGTGGAGCTCTATTAGAGAAAGCCCTGCCACCTACAGTACAATTAAAAGGCCTGCATGTTGCAATCTAAGGTTATGTATGGCTGGATCATTTCAGCAAGATTAGAGCAAGTCAATGTATTGATTTATAGGTTTACTATAAAACTATTGAAATCAGGCCAAACCCTGTCAGGCAGCCAGTGTCAAGTGGCTAGTACTTGAGTGATGTGTTAAAAAAAATTGTTCTAGTTAGAGCTCTATGAGAAAATGCCCTGCCTCTTGCTGTTTAGAAATGTTAGGTACAATTAAAGGCCTGCATCTAGCGATACAAGGTTACGTGCAGGTATGTATGGCTGGATCATTTCAGCGAGATTAGTAGGAGCAAGTCCATGTATTGATTTATAGGTTACCAATAAAACCTTAAAATCAGCCCTAACACTAACAGGCAGCCAGTGTAAAGAGGCTTGTACTGGAGTAATGTGTTCACATCTTTTGTTCTAGTAAGGATTCTACCAGCCGTGTGCAGCACTAATTGAAGTTTATGGATTTATCAGGGTAACCGGAAAAAAGTGCATTGCAGTAATCTAATCTTGAAGTAACAAAAGCATGGATTTGTTTGTCTGCATCAGTTTTTGATAGAAATTTTATGACTTTTACAATGTTTCAAAGATGAAAATAAGCAACTCTTGAGATATATTTCATATGTTCATCAAAGGAAAGGTCAGGGTCAAGGGTAACACCGAGATTTCTTACAGTTTTTTGGGATACAACCATGTAGCCGGTTCACAATGAGATCTACCAACACACCTCTTTGTTTCTTAGGTCCTGAAATTAGCAGTTCTGTTTTTCTTGAGTTTAAATGCACAAAGTTATCTGTCATCCACTTCCTAGTATCTGAAGCACATGCTTCCAAAGTAGTTAATTTTGGGGCCTCTCCATGATTCAAAAAAATATATAACTGTGTGTCATCAGCATCAAAATAAAATGTTTATTGTGATTCCAGATCACATCACCAAGAGGCAGCATATATAGTGAGAACATTAATGGGCTCAGTCTATGAGTCACTCTATGAGTGACTGGAGTGATCAATAGTGTCAAAAGCAGCACTAAGATCAAGAAGCAACAGGACAGATGCAGAACCTTTCTCTGAGGCCATTAGAAGGTACATTTTACCTTCACATGTGCAGTCTCAGTACTATGATGGGGTCTGAAACTGGACTGGAGCAGTTCATAAAGTTTATTTGTCTTCAGGAAGGCATTCAATTATTGGGAAACACATTTTTTAAACAAGATTTTTTTAGAGGAATGGCCTAAAGTTGTTTAATATGTCTGGATCCAGATATATATATTTTTTAAGAAGCAGCTTAATGGAATCGGGTCTAGCTGACTGTGGGTTTAGAACTCATTATAATCATTATTTTGTGAATGTGTCGAGCGATACAGGATAGAAAAGTTCTAGTGTCCCCATTGACAACTGGTCAGGGAGGTTCAGGACATTCTCAGGACAACTGAGATTTTGGGGACTATAATTATTTAAGGAGGAGTCAGTTATTTGTTTTCTAATGGTGATGATCTTTTCATCAAAGAAGTTCATGTGATCGTTACAGTTAAAGTGAACACCCACTTCACTTGCTGAGCGTTGCATTTTGTTGAATTTGCAACTGTATCAAAGAGAAATTTTGGATTGTTAAATGGAAGAGAGAGTTACAATAATGACTGTTGTATTGAAGTGCTCCAGTACCCAGGAAGGTGATGAGGACACAGGCCAGAACACACAGCGTTGACTCCCATGATGATGGTAAGAAGCAGGTGGTCCTTTGGAAATCTACTGCTTCTCTTCCTATGAATGGAATTAGCAAAAAGTGAAAAATGCACTGTGATTAATGTAGGCAACAGCAAAATATCAAAGAACAAAAGACATGCATTGTTAATATTTGTTTTACTCATACAATTTTTTTTTCTTGTTGCATCTGTATTGCAAATGTTATTCCCTCACCAATGTCAAAACCGAAAAACTATTTTTTGAAGTGTCTTCAGCTAGAATGTTCAACTGTCTTTTCAATGAAAATGTAAGCATTAAAATCGAAATTCTCTGGAAGAACAACAACAGACAGATACCATCTGCAAGTCATAATACCATTGCAGAGCATAATGATTATGATCTGTAATGTCATTTACTTGTATATAATGCTTTGTTTTTTAAGTAACTCTAATATGCATGCACAAGTACATCTACAATGCATTCAATGTGTATGTTTTATGAACAAAGAATAACAGCATGGGCTGAGTTCCATCGGCCCCATTTTATGTGAATAATTCATGGGAGTTTTGGTTCACAGGGGTTTCTAATGGATCGGTTGTAACCTGTGGCATTGATTGTTCACACATAAATATCTCTGGTTTATTCTTTGCTTTTGCCTTTGCTGTCTCTAGGCATAATCCAACATCACAACTAGGGAGCTGTCTATGAAAGAAAAGTAAGCAATTTGGATGTTAAAAGAAAGGAAGGACTCAAATCATAGAACACATTTGGTCATAGTTAAATCAACAGTTTTAAATGTATTGAAAAAGATAGAAATCATTTGTTTCTTCAGCAATCGGCAATGACCTGGTTGGCCACGGACAACAACAGTTGATGACAATTTTAAAAAAGTGTCAGGGAAATCATCGACAGCCCCCAGAATCCTTTAGAAAGTCTCACAAGCTACTGTTCGCAGAAGACTTCAATGAACTTCAATGGCTACACTGCAAAAAGCAGACCGCTGATCAGCACCCAAAACAAAAAGTCCAGATTAGAACTTGCCAAAAAATAGAGTTCTGCTAGTACAGTTTTGGGACAGTTTTGTAGACAGATTAGACAATGGTGATCCTGAAACCCCAACAGTTCAGTGGAAAAAATGAATGTTTTGGACCAACCAAGTCAATTTCCTGATTTAAATCCACTTGACCTTGTATTTCCCTTGCTAACGAGGATACTGAAATCAGTAGACAAGTAACAGCTCAAAAGGGCTGCAGTAAAGCATCACCATGATATGAAAATATATTACAGATGTTAGAGTCATTAGTTAGAGACGCTAACGTTAGTAACCTAACACGGAAATCCCTGCAACATTACAGTAGTTTGGTTTGCTAACATTATACTGCATCCGAACGAGTTCTACTAATAAATAATAGTACATTACCTTTCTATAGCGCTTTTCAAAGACCCAAAGAAGCTTTACAATACATACATAACAAACAACTACAAATAGAGCAATGAGAAAAAGGGAAGCTAACAAAAAATAAATGGGTGGGGGTGGGGGTCAAACAACATGGGGCTGGGGCTAGGGATAGGCTTGTTTGGACAGATGAGACTTAAGGTGGTGGATAAAGATGGCAACAGATTTGGAGTCATTGATGAATTGTGGAAGTGCATTTCAAAGTCTTGTTCCTGGAGATCTACTGTCCTGTAGGTTCTCTCTCCAACTCTAATTTCACACACCTCATTCTAATTATTTCCTGGATTAAAAGCTTTACCAGGTTTTTACAAATAGGGTTGAAGAGAATTGCCAGGAACAGGGTTTGGCAGCCCTGGTATAGGTTATAGTCATAAAAAGACATACATATGTATGCTGATGAACCAAAAAATTATGACCATATGCTGTAGGTCTTCTGCGTGCTGGCAAAACAGCACCGACCCACCGAGGCATGGACTACAAGACCCTAAAGGTCTGTGTTATCTGGCACCAAGACATTACCAACAAATCCATCAAATCCTGTAAGTTGCGAAGTGGAGCTGCTGTGGATCTGACATGTTGGTTCATCATATCCCATAGATTTTCAATCACATTTAGATCTGGGAAATTGGAAGGCCAGGCCAACCACTTGATTTCTTCATGTTCCTCAAAACATTCCTCAGGGCCCTCCACATCTTCAGACGGCCTGAAGATAGACACACATTTATTATTCGTTAGAATTTAGTTTTCAGGGTTTAATATTTTTTGACTTTATTGTAATGTTCTTCCTATTGAAGTTATTCACTTTGTTGGAAAAATATTGGTTAATATCGAAGAGAAAAACATTGAATTACAATTTGTCTTTGGTAGTATCTTGGTAGAAATAATCTAGCTGGGCTCAACACTTATTGTTTAGGTCCTCAGACTTTGAATAGAAGGCACCAGCAAAAATCACTGACTTCAATTAAAACTAAGTAATGACGTTGCAATTGGAAGTACTTGGTATGTGAAAGTTCGGGTTGTGGTGCTTTTTTTTATTTTTGCATGCTGGAGAAAGAACATTGAATACAGTGGAACCTTTTTCTCTCACAGCATTTACTGACAGTGATCTTGAAACACTGTGAATAATTGTAATGATTGAAAATATTCCACCAATATTTGAGTGACTGTTTTGATAATTGTTTCTTTAAAACATTTCAATATTTGTAACTTTTGTGTAAGTTTGTTGCTTATGTGAGCCAGCGTGGCTTAGAACCGCTTGACTCTCATCAAAGAATAGCTTCTTCTACATCAGTCTGCAAAAGAAAAGCAACTAGTTGGCCAAGTGCATTTTTGGGGGGGGGTATATGAATGCTCAGTCCCAGGGTTTCTCAGCAGAACATTGCCCAGAGCATCACACTCCCTCCACGGCTTGTCGTCTCCCCATATGCTGCAGTGTGTGGTGCACAGTGTGTTGTGACAAGCTCCCATAACCATCAGTCAAATGTTGCCCAACAATGAGCCTTGGATGCCCAACACCCTGTCGCTGGTTTGTGGTTTGTCCCTCCATGTACCACTGTTGGTGACGGGTGTCAGTACAGCCTCTTGTGTCTACCCTGAACAAATCCACTTGCCACTGGCCGTTTTAAAAGCCAATTGACCATAAGAGTCTTAAAGAAGGCTTGTAAAAACAACAAAGACAAAGGAGCGTAGAGACCGCCACAAACGTACACCAGTTATCCTCACAGTGGTGTTGACAAAATCAACTAATATAGGGTCCCCAGATACAGGCAACGATGTACAGCTGCCTATAATTGGGAAAAAACTAAACGCTACTGAACAGAAATGCGTGTTTTTCAACCCTGCTTCTAGAGGAACCTAATCTTGTATGTTTTAGGTCTTTCCTTGACCAAACATCCTTGATGTAGCTCATTTAGGACTTGATAATGGGCTGATCGTTTGAATCAGGTACGACAGAGCAGGGAAAGATTTAAAACATGAAGGGTGGTGTGCCTCCAGGAGCAGTGTTGTATAACACTTGTCTAGGGGCCTCTCCTCTGCCAGGTCCTGACTATCGCCCCCAGATCAGTGCAGAGATGACTAGGGGCATTGCCATGATCTGTTTGGTATTGGGTTTACACAAGGTATTTGGAAGTGTAGCAACAATCACTTAGAACTTTGCATTATTTTGTAAAACCACATCCTGTTGATGTTTCGCAAGTGGTGTTAACTAAGGTCATCATCAACATATTGCAGAACTCGTGTGTTGTAATATATTTGCAACTAATGGTTGGTCATAAGACCGTGTTCCTCCTTGTTTGGTGAAGTCCACGTGGACAAAGTATACCAGGTGGACACAGTATACAAGGTAGGTCATTAAGGGTCAATTTCTAAATCAATGCCAAAATTTCACAATTTCTGCAAGGGGATGCAAAATTATGAGCACAACTATATAAAAAGAGCAACACGATGCTGTAGTGGAAATCACTGCATAGGCCCAGGAACACTTCTGAAAACTAAGTGAACACACAATGTCTATGCTTCCACAAATATTAAAACTCTACCAGGCATTAAAGAAACCATATATAAACAATATCCAGAACCACTGCCATGTATGGTGGACTGAGGTGAAGTGGACAACTGTCCTGTGGTCTAGCAAAACTTTTTAAAATTATTTTTAGGCCTACGGACTAATGAGGAAAGGGACCATCCGGCTTGTTATCAGTGCACAGTTCAAACGCCAGCAGTCGTGATGGTATTGGGGTGCATTAGTGCACACGGCATGGGTGACTTGGACATCTATGAAGACACCATTAACGCTGAAAAATATATAAAGGTTTTTGAGCAACATATGCTGTTATTCAGACTACTTCATGTTTTAGGGAAGGCCTTGCTTATTTCAGCAATACAAATGCCAAACCACATTCTGCATATATTATAACAGCATGGCTAGTTTAAGAAACCTGCTGCTAAACTGGCCTGCTTGAAGTCCAGATCTGTCATCGTTTGTAAACATTTGGCGCATTACGAAACAAAAAAACGCAAATGAATCCTAGAACTGTTGAGTAGCTAAAATTCTACATCATGAAAAATGGAAAAACATTTTAAATCAACAGAAATTGTTCTACTCAGTTCCCAAATGCTTACAGATTGGTATTAAAACTAAAATAGATGCAAAATAAATATAAACAAACAATAAACATGACCCTGTAAACGTGTTGTTGGCCTCAAATCAAAGTAGACATTTTTTTCCAATAACAATGAAATGTCTCTGGTTTAATGTTTGTGTCTATTTATATATATAGTTGATAAAAAGAGCAGGAATTGAGACAAGATTTCTGGGAGCAACAGCCAAAGGGAGGATCAGCAATCTACACCAGATCCGGAAACAGACGTACGACCCCGGTGTTCGTCTATCAACCACCTGAAGACACCAGTAAAACAGAAGACTTAAAAAGCCCTGTGAAGAGAAGGGGAGGGCCTACATAATTGCCAAATAAGGACTAGGGGAGGGGATGTAATGTATAGAACATGTGTTAATGATAGACCAATCATTGAACAATTCTGTAAAATGTGTACCTCCTTAATAAACATAATGGATAAAAAACATTTTAAAAGGGCCTGAAGAGTCCGTAACAGGAGTTCGATTGAAGACCTGAGAAGAGCTAATCTGACTCTTGGCTGCTGGATCCTCCCAGAACCCGACTCCATTTGTACTGCTGATTGACTCCCCTGAATAAAGGTGGGAACCTTGTATGTAAGACCTCTGTCTCCCTCTTGGTCTCTGTGTTTGTGTTTGATAGTCAAATGCTTGATCATAATTCCTCTGCCTCTGAGATGCAGCCTGGTTTGTCTAGTGAAAGTAGCCACTGAGAAAAACAAATCAATACTTGGACCTTGAGACATTGAAACCCACCCCTCCCATTCTGAAACACCGGCACTCCATGATGAAGTACTGTTGCCTGTGGTGAGAAGGAGAGGCATACAGAGGGTTGTTTAATTGAAGTGGAATGGAGGAGATCATTGGAAATGTTGGAAATGGGAAACACAATTGAATGGCCTGAAAGACACAGGC
>JACXGJ010018417.1:0-10251 GCA_016801105.1 Esox niger
TTTAGGGAACCTACCTCCGAGGGCCTTTCACCCAATATTTAGGGAACCTACATCCGAGGGCCTTTCATCCAAAATTTAGGGAACCTACCTCCGAGGGCCTTTCACCCAATATTTAGGGAACCTACTTCCCAGGGCCTTTCACCCAATATTTAGGGAACCTACCTCCGAGGGCCTTTCACCCAATATTTAGGGAACCTACCTCCGAGGGCCTTTCACCCAATATTTAGGGAACCTACTTCCGAGGGCCTTTCATCCAAAATTGAATCCTTCTTTGAATTTATCAACTGCCCTCAGTAACACTTTCGACCCTTAATTTAGGTTTTTAAGTCGAATGTGCAGATTCGATGTCAACAGGTTCTGCTTACCCTTGTGTAGGCGCGCCTGGGTCTAGGTGTTCCTTCGAGCAGTCTGGTTTCCTAATTGATAGTTTTCGCTTCTCATCCCGGGCGAGCCCCTATGCTGTTGCAGCCTAACCTGCTCCACCCGAGTAAGTTGATGAGAAGAGAATTAGACCAAAGACAGATTCAATATTTAACGCACTTTATTGCGTACAACAGATATATCTGGAGACCCGCTTACCAACAAGTCTGACTTTCGTCTTCCTCTTTTATACAGACATTTTAAGTTGGACCCTGAGCTATGCATTATCTCCAAGTCTGGTCATCTCTTGTTCTATACGTCTTGTGATGCGTTGCTCATTGTCTAGATTGTGCGTGATTGTCTGTAACAGTCACATGCCGTAGCCCTAACCGATAACATGTTGTATTCTACCCTTACAAACTGGGGTCTCCAATACATTCTTTACTTGGATCAATAGATGTAAACACACACACACAGCTGATTATATCATCTCCTAACAATCCTGCTCTAAATAGATTCTATCATCTCCTAACATTCTTGCTCTAAATATGTATGCTTCACACCATTAATGTGACTTACTTGCTACATTTACGTTAGCTAGATAGCTAGCTACCTCTATAATTAGCTTGTTACGTCAAGGCACTCGTAGGCCTAACTTAAACAGGTAACATGCAGCTGAAGTTGATAGGAAGTTGACTGATAAAATAGTCCAATAATAGCTATGTAAACAGAACTAACCCGGCAGTGTGACAGCATGACTGGTCCACAAGGCTGTACTGGTCGGACTGGGTTCAAGGGGTTTCTCATTCTTTGTTTGAGATCCATATGCTTGTTTGTATTTTTGTGTCCCACTGTTTATTTGAATATTGTGAACATATCCTTCCGCTGCATAGCGTAATCCCTCTACTGCAAATTGGAGGATTTCCAGGAGGTATTACTACAAACAGAATTACTGACAGTTCAACAAGACAGACTCGTATTAAAGGAAATGGATCTGTTGGGACGGACTGTCAATCACTGCCTGTTAAATGTTGCTGTCACTCACACAGACGCGCAGCTCGACGCGCGTAGCAACAGTAACTAATATAGGCGGGGCTTTTGGCGAAAGGTCAGTTATGACTCGTACATACATTGTACATTCATATTGAACACCTGTCATAGGCCGCTACCAAATGTATTTATTTATGAAATTAAATTTGTTTTTGAAATCCTTGTAACGCCAGTTGTATTGAAAACGTTTGGAAAACGCTTTAAAAATGTAAACTTTTGTTTTAGCCACACTCTGTTTACTTCCTGCATTGACTCCAATTACTACCTTGCTAGTTCGTTCCTAGCGGTGACAGTTAACCACAACACTGTGTGGACTACGCTATGTACATCAAAATGGTTTTTGTAGGTGCAGTTTATCCATCGCAATATAACCTTTAACAGTTTTACTAGCCAACAACGGGTATAACAGGATCACAACCCTACATTCAATGCATTTAATAATAAAGAGATTACTGTAGATGGCCAGCTAATAGCAATACATTGGCTGGCTATAATGAAAATAATGCCTCTGAAATGGTCCTTGGTGCCGTTCGTCTGGCTCATTATAAGTGTAAACAGTTTTGTTTTATGCCTAATTTGCTCAGTTCGTTTGTCAGGAACGTCTGGGTGCGAGAAAGTTGGAGCGGACTGCGGAGTCTTTGAGTTTACTTCTTTTAATACGTGCGCTGACATACGCTCAATCAAACATAGAGACAATAACACACAACGACAAAGGGAGCAGAGGGAACATATATACTGAGGGGAATGACTTAATGATGATCAGGTGCGCTAGACGAGACAACAGGTGCAATGAGTTGATGAGCAGGGCGATGGTGTCAGAAGGCCGGTGACGTCGAACGCCGAAGCCCGCCTCCTGCAGGGGGAGGATGGGCAGTAGATGGCGTGGTCGTCACACCGTTGAAAGGATCGGACCCCGGTCAACTGTGTGGCTGTTCTGTGTGGCAGTTTGCGTCTCCAACCACTACACTGTTTAACAAACGGGGGTCATTCTGTGAGTGAGTGAGTGGCATTCACTCTTCTTGGCCGGTTCAGCCTACGCAGTCCAGCAAAAACAGTGTTCACAAAATGTGGCAGGAAAGGTGATATTTTCAATTTAAGGAAGTGTGATGGACTTGAAATGTTCTTATCTTCCACATGGGGGGCAGATCTAATGTGTAGTACCTTTAACTCCAGTCATATACTATATAGTATACTGTAGTACCTTTAACTCCAGTCATATAGTATACAATATACTGTAGTACCATTAACGCCAGTCATATACTATATAGTATACTGTAGTACCTTTAACCCCAGTCATATACTATATAGTATACTGTAGAACCTTTAACCCCAGTCATATACTATATAGTATACTGTAGTACCTTTAACCCCAGTCATATACTATATAGTATACTGTAGTACCTTTAACCCCAGTCATATACTATATAGTATACTGTAGTACCTTTAACCCCAGTCATGTACCATATAGTATACTGTAGTACCTTTAACCCCAGTCATATACTATATAGTATACTGTAGTACCTTTAACCCCAGTCATTAACTATATAGTATACTGTAGTACCTCATTGTAGTCACTCACGGGCTCACTGATGTTTTGGGGAGGTGTGAGCTCTATTGGCACAGTAAATCTTGTAAAAATTGTTGGCAAGATTAATGCAAAATCTTATCAGAAAATACTGGCAAACAATTTGCATTCTTCTACATGAAAGCTGTGCATGGGACACACTTGGACTTTCCAGCATGACAACGACCCTAAGCACAAGGCCAAGTTGTCCCTCCAGTGGTTACAGCAGAAAAGGGTGAAGGTTCTGTAGTGGCCATCACAGTCTCCTGACCTTAATATCATGGAGCCACTCTCTGGCCTACTTAGAGTCTATCACGCTGTCCCAAAGATGGTACATCATGTCCCACCAGGCACTTTGTCCTACTCAACATGAGTGAGAGTCACTGATGAGACCTTTCTATCTGCTATTGTGCCCTCAGGCTTTTGCAAGGGGAGCGAAAACTGTGGACTATATTCTGCCTTATCTCAGGGTAGTTAGTGGTCCTTTGGCCTGAGCCACAGTGTCCCCTGAACCCACTGTCTGAATTCTTTGTCTTTAGGAGTCTTGTGCTCTTTTGGCCATTTTTGAGTACTTTTGATTTTGCCTTAATATATTACAATATATGTTTCAGCACAACATCCCCTATATGACCAGACAATGAGTTTTTCACTTTGACATACTCTATCAACATACTGGACCCCAAAACACACAGAGAACACCAAATCTGATTTAAAAATGATTAATTTTCCAGACATTTTTCTCAGTTGCATTTTATGACAGAAAACTATGAAGATTTTAAAATAAATGCAACGCCTCTCCCATCCCATCTTGCATTCTTTTACATACGAGTAAATACGATTTTTATTTACAATGGAAACGATCCTATCTTTTTACTTTGTCGATCAACATCAAACCAATACTAGTATGGAGTTTCAAGCCAGCACTTTGGACAAAAGTGGATGACAGCGCTCAACGTGACTTTGTTTTTATGCTTTGACATCTTAAACCGGTCATGTGATTTGATCACGCCAGCATGATTGGTGACTCCAAAAGTGAATATCTATGCTGTATTAACCCAACTACTGTGGGGCTGGGGTCAGTCTGTCCTGTTTGCTGACATTTAGCCATCTCCTTTGGTGTTCTGTTGGCTCTCAGGTTTCTCTCAATCATTCCAGCAGGACCTCAGCCTGAGGAACATGGCTCAGGACTACTTAACCTGACAACTCCTAGCTGTCTTTGACCACTGTTCTCAATTATATGAGCCAAAAGATATTTTCATTTAAAATGAGGAACAAGACCTTACATCTGGAATGTTTTACTTAATGAGACACTGTTTTCATACATTATAATTCATTAGTTGATTTAAGCATTCACATGGATGTGAGACATATTTATTCAACAGGAAAAAAAAGTTGTTGAAACAAATCAGATCCTTGAGCCATTCCTCTGTACCTGTAGCATTTCACCAGTAGGACAGTGGTCACCACCAGGTATGGAGACACCACCAGTAGACTACACAGCAGCCTGGACAGAGACATGGACACCTCTGGAGATGGAGATGGAGACACAGATGGAGATGGGGTTGAACCTGGAGATGGAAAGAGAATTAAACAAGCACACACACAGGTGTATCTGAAGCAAATTCACGTTAATCACATGAGATTATATATGTGGGAATCCTCGCCTGTCACATTCATAACGCTCTGTGGTGACTCTCCTAATTCCCGATGTTGACACCAGTACCAGCCTTCATCTGACTGTGAAACTGAATGGATGGTCATCACTCCTGTAGTCTCAGTCCTGATGAGGGATCCATCTTTGTAGAAATCAGCTGTGAGGTCAGAGGGGCCTGGTTTACTCTTGCAGCGCAGAGTCACAGAACGTCCCTCAGTCACAGGAAGGGCGGGGCTCTCCAGGATCACATGACCATCTGTAAAATGAAGGGCGGAGTCAGTGTTGATCCATACGTGACACACCTTAGTCCACTAATCAACAAAAGCGGTGATTAATAAGTTATTTTATTTTAGAAAAAGAACCAGCCATTAAAATGGTGAAGTAGTTCTCTTTGAGGATGTGGAATTTATTTATTATAACCACCTGAAAAACATTGTATTTTGTTGGTTAAAATTCATTTGACCATTTATATGTCATCTTACCCTGGCCATAATCATTTCATAGTTTAAGACAGAAATGCACTTGGCTAACCATTTAAAGGCAGTTGAAAAATATGAACCATGGATTACAGTATATCTTAGACCATGGACATCTTTCATTATGACAAATAATTTAACATCAAGTTAAAAAATTGTTAAATTCTCCTGTAATCTGAAATGTTTATACATCAAAAGCAATGACAATAAACACTGGCAGTTAGTGTGTGGTGGACTTACCATGTACTGTGATGTTGACAGCATTGCTGTGTTCTCCAGACCCAGAATCACATCTGTACACCCCACTGTCTGATGTTTTGGTTGTTTTTATCTCATAGCTGGATCTGTGATTGAACCCCCTGTGCACTCCAGATTCTGAAATCTTTCCAGTTGATTTGTATCTCTTCAATCTCCATCCAGTAGAGTTCCCATGAATCTCACAGTTCAAAGAGACAGACTCATATTCAAAGAACTGAGATCTGCTTGGCCGGACAATCAAAGTAGTTGGAGTGTCTGAGAAGAGAGAAACGGAGAAAAAGAAGAAGACAAGAGTCATAGAGAGGAAGGTTGGACAGACCATTCCCCCCCAAAAAGTATTAACCAAAACAAAATATATTTATAAATTAAGTGACCACTGCCCCTTTTTCTACACTTTACAAAAAAGAATAAAATATGTCTGTGATTTTCTTTATTTTACATACATGTTGTAGTCATTTTGCTCACTGGGGATTCTCCCTTCTTGGGGACAATACATTTATAAAACCCAGACACTGCAGGGATGGTCAGCTCTCCTGTAGACTCAGACTTGATGAAGGATTCATCTTTGTAGAAATCAGCTGCGGTAAAAGAAGCTGAATTCAGTCTACAGCGCAGAGTCACAGAACGTCGCTCAGTCACAGGAAGGGCGGGGCTCTCCAGGATCACATGACCACCTGTACACAGGAAGAATCAGATACCAGAAATACAACAACGTTAATCAAGTACTGTGATGTTAGTAGATGGTCATTATTAACATTCCATGTACTGTGATATTAATAGATGGTGAATATTAACATGCCAGCATGGATTCCCCTTTATCTGCCTTGATGGAATACCCCCAGGTACTGTGATGTTAGTGATTATAACATACCATGCACTGTGATGTTAACAGCATTGCTCTGTTCTCCAGACTTAGTCAATAGTGATAATTAACATACCCGGCAGTATTCCATCAACGCTGTTAATCTTATCCACGCTTAATTGAAAAAGCCCGTCTTGAATGAACGCCAACTTACACTTAACCCTCAAGCCATTCTATTAACACAATCTAGTCATGTCTTGGCAGCGTTAACTGAAACCAGGCTTAAACAAGCTTCCAGTGTGCACGCGCTCGCGCACGGAGTACAGAAGCAACACGGAGCAGGCGACCATCGAAATGAAGATGTGTCTCAGTAAGAAGCGAGAACTACATTGGCAATCTGCTAAACAGCGGAACAAACCCTGCTGATGGGACTTTATGAAGAAGTTCAAGGAGTCATCACTAAAAAGGGCAATACTACCGCAGTTGACAAGATGAGCGACAGCGCTTTGCAAAGAAATTGCTGATAGATTAAACGTGTAAATCATTAGCCTACTTGTTTAATTTTCAATAAATGAGCATTCAGATCACTAGTTAAGTACGACTGGCTATATTATCAGACTAGATGATATCAGATTTATGATCAATCAAAATTATGTTGTAGGCTAACTTACGTAAACTGACATAACTGCAATGCATTTACAGTTAATTGGTCTAATTAGGTGAGGATTGAAGCCTGTCTGACCTAGTAACACTTGGCCTATATTCATTCTGGACAGTATCTCAACAGGGGCAACTGAATAGACTAAAAAGGAATGTGGCAAGAGATTTTATATTGGCTCTCAGGCAACTTCCATGGCAGATCATGACAGCAAAATGCAGTGGCGTATTTCTAAACAAATTCCACTTCTGAATTATCTCAACATTGCTCACATTCTAGAATAATATTTTAAGCTTCGGGTCTGACATTGTGTGAGGTTTCAAATCTGGTTTTGCACAGGCATTCTGCAACTACATGTTAGTGCTATGACATGCTTGGTTAGGAAAGGAAATATCTTTGCTGATAAGGTAGAGTGAAATCTTATCTCTGTACAGTTACTACTTTGTGTGAGACAGACATTGAAATGGACATTTCAGTGAACAACTGTCTGGGTAACAGGATTTAAATCCAAAGAAGTGTTGACATATTTCATCCAAATCCAATTATAACTTTTCTGCCTGACAGTGTGTGGACAGACGCCCCCATGTGGACTGGCCTGTACATAGGTACAGTCTATTGTGCCTATAACATGGGGGAAACCTGAAAAGGAGGATGACATTAAGAGGCTGGTCAACCTGGAGGCTACTTTACATTTCTATTAACAGTCACATACCTGCAATTGAATAAAACGCTTCATTGGCTCTTTGTTTCAAGATGACCAGGGAAAGTGATGAAAATATTCAGGTACTGCTTTAGAGCAGGAATACCCTTATTTCCCAGCATGCAGTTGCCTTTGCAGGACCTTCTGCATCGCCAACACTTCCAGCATGGTCTACTATTTCTGTTGGATTCTTAAGGATGCACCCATGCTTTTCTGGGTAATATAGACCAGAACTACTTTTGCAGAGAAAGATGAATGGTGTCTCAAAATACTCAACTTGGCGTGACGTTAATGCGTGACAAAATGTAATACTGAGACAATATTATGACATTGTAGGTCCCAATCAGTCCCAATACTGGCATACTAGCCTGAATACTAAACAGTACGTACTTCACCATCATCCGTGAAGTATGTACTTTACATAGTATGCGATCTGAAATTCAGCCATAGTCCAGGCAGAAATGTCAATTAACCATTGGCTTTTAAAGACAGAAAAGAGGAAAGACAAGCTTTTCTAAACTTGTTTATTTCTTTTGATATGTTCTTTGGAACTAAGTTAAGTGTGGGTCACGTTTACAGAAGAATGTCTGAATTTATGTTTCCAATCACCGACAGGACAAAAGAAATACAACAGCCTTTTGGGATTCTGTTTCCGCCTGTTGGACATTCTTTGAAACTTTGAAGCTAAATTATGCCTGACAGTTAGCCTGCGAGGGAGCAGGCTAGTCCAGAGGTATAAGTTACCTTGGTTACAGAACAGGAACTCCTTTTAGACACAGTAATGGAACGGAACTCTTACTTAAATTAGCTAGACTTAATGAAATAAGCCTGGATTCCCCTTTATCTACTTTGATGGAATACCTCCAGGTACTGTGATGTTAGTGATCATAACATACCATGCACTGTGATGTTAACAGCATTGCTCTGTTCTCCAGACTTAGACTCACACCAGTACTCTCCACTGTCGGATGTTTTGGCTGTTTTTATATCATAGGTGATTACAGAATCTAAACGTTTTCCAGTTGCTGTGTATCTCTTCAGTGTCCATTCTGCAAAGCTCCCCTGAATCTCACATCTCAGAGAGACAGACTCATATTCAAAGAACTGAGATCTGTCAGGATGAATGTGCAGAGAGGCTGGAGGAGAGAAATATTTTTACTTTTGAAATGTTACTTTTGACATTTTATACTGTAGTCATGATAGAGACAGTGGGGAACAATAGAAGAGAGGGTTATGGGAAACCATGAAGTAGCAGTAAGCAAGCATATTTATTTATCTAGCACAATTCATACATAGAAGCAATTCAATGTGCTTTACAGTCAGATCCATCGTCAGCAGATTGTTACATTTACACAGAGTTTATTCCTCTGATAGCACCAGAACTTGCATTACAATTTGTAAAAGATAGCAAGATATTCATTTAATAACAAAAAAAATCAAGGAGAGAAATATTAAATACAGCATAATAATAAAACATAGAATAAGAAACTAGAAATGGAATATAAAAATATTGGAAGCTAGAAAATCTGTAGGACTAAACAGATCAGAGTGCTGGACCTCCGGCCACAGCCGAAAGATTTCAGCCAGACATATTTTCTACACAGTTAACACTGGTCATGTCACTGTCGCTATGGCAATGGGTTGGAGCCCTGGTCATGTCACTGTCGCTATGGCCGTGGGATGGAGCCCTGGTCATGTCACTGTCGCTATGGCCGTGGGATGGAGCCCTGGTCATGTCACTGTCGCTATGGCCGTGGGATGGAGCCCTGGTCATGTCACTGTCGCTATGGCCGTGGTAGGGTGATACATATTGGGCTGGCTTGATCTGGGGGGGACTGAGAAACCTATTTTTATGTGAACCTGCGGGAATGTTTTGAGTCATGATGATCCTCTTAGGAACGGCAGACATTTTGCTTTAAAATCTTCCAGTACTTGAGAGCCCATGATGTCATGTATCCAAACCAGGTTCACAGAGCTTATGGAAACCAACATCACATATGTACATTCTTCCACATAACGAGTCTTCTACAATGTTTAGTAATGTACTCATAGGGAGGGTGCTGAAATAACTAAAATGTTTTGGACTACATGTTGTTTTTCAACAAAATGTTAGATTTCTCTATTTTGAGAGTAATTTCTAACCCTAACAATGACATTTTTTCCAAGCTTTTTCCTTTGTCTTTACCAAGGGTTTCAAACCTTCTGGAGAGAACTGGTCTTCCCTCTTCACGGTAAACCGGGTGCAAAACACATCATGTTGATATAACTTTATATTAGTTTTTTGTGGTGGGACCCCAAATTACCAAAGCTGCCCTGCTAAAATGTTAATGTAGTTTACAGTGAAAATAAGAACAATGCCTTCTGAGACACATTTATATGCACCACATGTACTGGCATTACCAAACACAATGGAGTTAATACTGGCATTACCAAACACAACGGAGATAATGCTGGCATTACCAAACACAATGGAGTTAATAGTGGCATTACCAAACACAACGGAGTTAATACTGGCATTAACAAACACAATGGAGTTAATACTGGCATTACCAAACACAACGGAGTTAATACTGGCATTACCAAACACAACGGAGATAATGCTGGCATTACCAAACACAATGGAGTTAATACTGGCATTACCAAACACAATGCAGTTAATACTGGCATTACCAAACACAATGGAGTTAATACTGGCATTACCAAACACAACGGAGTTAATACTGGCATTA
>JACXGJ010018418.1:0-10252 GCA_016801105.1 Esox niger
TTCTACACTAACATAATCCTTACCTGACATTTGCGTCTGAAGCCGAGCCTCTAACTCTGCTATCTTTAACTGAAGACGACAGTTCTCCCTCGTGAAGTAGCTACAACAAGTGCAGTGAAAAGGCATAATAATGGTACTTAGCTTCGGGTAGGTAACAGCAAGCAGCGTACAGCACGTCAAAACTCCCACAATGCAGCAGCGTCTCGATGTCAGCTGTATGTCAGCTGTATGTTTGTGTGTGTGTGTAAGGTGTTTGTGTGTATAGCGTATGTGTTTATGTGTGTGTAAGGTCTGTGTGTCTGCGTACGTGTGTGTAAGATATGTATGTGTGTAAGGTGTGAGCTTGTGTGTATGTGTTTACCTGTATTTTATGTCAGACTGTTTTTAACAGGCATGTTTATTCTTGGTGCAGTAGCGACTCCTGTGGCGTGTTGAGTGCCTGCCAACGGGCTGAGGGAGACAAGTGGGAAAGCGACCCGAAAGAGTCGGTGCATTGGCTTTAACCAGACTTTTTGGTTGGGTGAGCAGTGCAATGAAAAGCAGCACATCTTAGCGGAGCATGTTTCGGAGGACACGGGTCCTGAACTCGGACTCTCCCGAGCCTGTCGGACATGTTGAGACAGGCTCGGGACAGTGTCACATTTGCAGACGTGGTATCCAAATACTGTGATTGAAAGGGGTGACTAGACTTAGTCGTGGAGTGGATGAATAGGTGTCTTGAATTCGCCCACTGCTGAATCCTTCTATAGCCCAAAACACCCAATGCATTTCAACTTCCTCCCAGTCAGACTGTTAATAAACTACACATCTCCCATACATTGGGACATCATTTGACCATATTGCAATAATATTTCAAACCAATACAATATCTTTCCTTCATAGCTTGCTCTTCGTCTTCTTTTTTTGATAGTGACCCAATTTATTTTCAGTTCTTCCGTATCAGTGACTGACTGTACTCGTTTTCTCCTGGCTCTCTGTCGTCCCACTGCAGCAGACATATGGTGAGCAGTACGTTTGAAACATCCAATCTTAATGGAATCATAAGAACCGTGTGAATTCCAGTGCACATATGTAACGACCACACTAAATGATTGCACAGGAAGTACATCGTATCGAGAGGTCCCTGGCATTTCCCAGGCCATAGGTTATTCAGATCGTTTGGGGATTGGACCAGATACAGTCAGTGGCCCAGACGCGTATTAAAGTCATAGGGCATTTTATTAGTTACCCAGAATCAGATGACCTTTGGGTACTATATTTGTATTTAGTTGGTTAATATGTTAGCCCCTTGAGCCAATGTTGAATAAGGTTATCACAGTTACTGGATGTCATCCAGGAGAGCCACAGTAGCCTAGATTTTTCAGTGCCTCTTAAACCTTGAAAAAGCCAACAATGGGCCTCGTGGTGTTAAGGACTTTTGACTTCTGACAGTCAGTTCCCAGTGTAGCCTGTCAAAAGTGGCACGCCATGGAAGAGAACCATACAGTTCTAGTGTCTGGTGAAACAAAGGGTTGGGAAACACCTTAGCGATGAACCCTCTGGGGATAGTGTGTGTGCGTGTGTGTGTGTGTGTGTGTGTGTGCTCTTTCGTTGTAACTACTCACCTCCTGTGTGTGGGGACAGAGTACTTGGCCAATCCATACACCCTGTGGAGACCTTCACTGTAGACAATACAACAAAAGCCCAGCCAACAATGGGTCTCAGCATGGCTAGCCGCTTTAACCAATCATCTGTTGTTTATCAGAGTTCAGTGGCTTGAGTTATGCTTGGCCAACTGCCTGTGTTTTCCTTTTATCCTGAATATTGGAAAACCTCCATGTCGCTCTGTTAAAGGCATGTAAGAGAGCAGAGGACCAAAATGGGAGGAAGAGAGGGATTTTGGTGAGTTTAGAAGAGAGATTGGTTTAGTGTTGGTGTACCTGGAAGTGGATGAGGTCAGGGGAGATTTGGTCAGAGCTCGGGGGTAGAGGGGTGGAGAAGTGGGGGAGAAGGGGTGTTGGCGAGAGGCGTCTGTGTGTGTGTGTGTGTGTGCGTGTGTGTATGTGTGTGCGTGTGCCTATATTGGAGCCTATTTTTAATAGTTTTGTGTGTTTACTGTTTATAGAGTAGACCATACAGTTTACTGAATATGTCTATATACCATAATGAATTAGACTAAAAACCATACGGAAATATATTATATACCATACTGAATAAGACTATATACCATACTGAATGGGACTATATACCATACTGAATGAGACAAAATACCATACTGAATTAGAATATATACCATACTTAATTAGACTATATACCATAACAAATTTGATTATATACCATACTGAATAAGATATATACCATAATGAATTGGACTATATATCATACTGAATTAGACTATATACCATAATGAATTAGTCTGTATACCATACTGAATTAGACTATATGCCATACTGAATAAGACTATATAACATCCAGAATAAGAGTACATAAAATGCAGAAAAATACTACATACCATACTGAATAAGATTTATACAATAATGAATAAGAGTATATACCATGCCATTAACTGTAGCTAGACCACAAGTTTTAGTGTATATGGAAAATGTAAGGCTGTACCATACTGTCTGCTGAATAAGATTACTATACTGTCTACTGAATAACACTGTACCATACTGTCAACTGAGTAAGACTGTATCATACTGTCAACTGAGTAAGACTTTACCATAGTGTCTACTGAATTAGTTTGAATTATACTGTCTGCTGAATAAGAATGTATCATAGTGTCTCCTGAATAAGACTGTACCATACTGTCTTCTGAATAACTGTCTACTATCTACTGAATACTGTGTCACCACTGTCATCACATTGTTTGTGTTGGGATGTTCTTGCAGGATTCAGTTAGGCATCCAGCAGCGCGTTCATTCTCTGCAGTCAAAAGTGCCAGATCTCAATGATGGAGCAAATACCAGTAACAAGCTGTGGGCATCAACTAATCAATAGCAAAACAAATGCCTTCTCTCATGACTCAATATCAATATTGATGCGTACATATCCAGCTTAAAGCTAGCAGTGGGAGAGTCATAGTCCCTCAGACTGCATTCATTTCATTTGAACAGACGTAAGCAAACACACAAGTGAACGTGCACGCACACACTCGCAGGCGAAGCCGTGCGTTCAGGCAAACGGACGGATGTGTAGGGGCCACCTCCAACCCACCACACACACACACACACACACACACACACACACACACAGACAGACAGACACACGCACATTACCCACACCCCTCTCCCAGCACCTCTCTGACTCCCCCAGGGTACTGCATGAATTCAATAACGCTGACACTTAATCTAACGCAGGGCACACCACAAAGGCAGGAAGGAGCACGGAGGCCCGTGTGAAGCCCTGATTTACGCGGCAAAAAGTGCACACTCCTTTTATCCACAATTGAAGCATTGCCGTCATTAGCAGAGTACATTTAGCCCTGGGGAAGAATAAAGGGAATGCATGAGATGGGAAGTTAACTGTTGGGAGTTACAAGAAGAGTTGGCGTTCTTGGAGCTTTGAACATGACACCCTCTCATATCTATAGACAAGGCAGTGTCCTAATAATCTAAAATGGCTTCCTCTCCTTTTCTTCTCACGTTCACTTTTCAACCCTTACAGCATGGAATTGGAATCGTATAATACAGCACTTGTTCCCAACGTGCAGTAGAATCAAAGATTCATTGTTGATTTTGTTTCAACTGGTTAGGCACTGACAATGCCATTTCAGGGTCCAACTGTGGGGTAGTACATTTTGGATCAGCCAAGGCCATAATCACTACATTGGAAATTAGGATAAAACGGGTTACAGTTTTAGATATTTTTTTTATATTGGGCAGGAACTTATGCCTGCCCGCCCTGACTGTGGACACCCCACAGATACACGTTTGTGCTATCTCCCTGTCTGTCTGCCAAAATGGTGTTGAAATATTATCTCCCTGTTATCAGAGATGCGTAGAGCACACTGTGTGTGTGTGTGTGTGTTTGTGTGTAATATAGTCAGACTACCAGAACAGGATTTCCCTTTATCCCCAGATTTACCAGGAGTTGCTAACTGTTAGTGGTAACGTGGATCTCCAAATTGTGTGTTTGTTTGTTTGTGTGCGTCCATGCCTGTTTTTATAATTGACTGGTTTAAACACTCCCATTTGAGTCAGGGCTCAAACTGGAAACACTCCGTGATGCTCTACACCTCTTGAAAAGTGACTTAGGCATAACAGTGACTGTAATTGTCTTGCTGTACTATTTCAGTCAGGTTTTCCTCTTTTCTTTGTTGTTTAACTGGGCTCTGCTCTTTTCGTATATCTTTTGATCCAAACAAACAGTTTGAGAATTTCTTTCTCTAAGAGTCGCTTAAAGTTACTTGGACAGTATTCCAAGTGATTCACAGCTATAATGGCTGCTAAAGGTGCTGTTACCAAGCAAAAGCTCTGGGGTAAATCCTATGTAATCCCTATTTAGATGACATTTGAAGCAGCAAAACGTGATGACAGTGGATGTGTGGGCTGTCACTAGCGACTTTATTTGCCCAGGCCTATGCCATGTTGTAGCAGGAATATCTCCTAGAAACGAAAAGAGGTCACATCTGTGCATCCATCCCATTATATCATCCACTCCCGCATGAGTCGAGCGAACCATCGAGGGCATCTCCATGTAAACGAATCATGTTTCTGTGCAATTGTTCGGCTAACCTTTTCCCGATGACTTGGTCGATGCGGCCTCCTGATCCAATTGGAGACAAATAGGAGAGAATAGTCAGTCACCAAACAGATCATCAGGAAGAATCAGAGCCAATGAATTTGGATGTCTCAGCGGTTTGATTAATTTAAATGATGTCTTCTGTGGCGATGTCCATGCTGGAAGGTTTTCTCCCTATCCCAGGATGCAGCATAACAATGTGAAGGGGCCACCCTCACCTTTTTCCATTTGGTCTCTCAGAGTGTGATGGGCAACTAGCCAACGAGGTCACCATGGTGATGTCTGTCTGCCTTATATCATTGGTGCGTTCTTTTTCTCTGCTGAGCCTAGCCAAAATGCCTTAGTTACAGTGCATGTCAAGATACAGCACCGACAGGGATGCCCGGAAAGAAAGGATTTGACCACCCTGTTTGAACTCTTTGTCTGTTAACCCCCTACGTCCTCCTTTCTCTCCCTCTCCCTGTCCTTATATCCCTTCATTTATCAATGCTCCGCAAATCCAATCTATAATGCTCAACCCAAGCATTCAAGACACATAAGGCTGATGCAGTCACAGTGAGACATCATTTAGGCTTTTGGACTCCCCTCTAGTCCGTGAACTACAAGTATATTCTGCATGACACACCCCATTACAGTCCTATTTGCAGATTATTGATGAGCACACGAAAGTAGAGTGGTGCTTTATTTGGTTAAGTAAATGTATAGTTGGCTCCGCTGTTCCCTACCCCTACCCAGCCACATATCAACTGAATTCGCTGAACATGCAATGAACAATGTTGTTGTAGGATAGGATTAGCTAACCTTAAAATGTGTAGGACAGGGTTAGTTAACCTCAGAGTTTGCCACAGCTCCCCTTTTGGGTACAGTATTTAGAAGTTAAGTGCTGTGAGTTTGTCTGTGATTAGGATCATGACAGTCACAGGAATTTGGGATGTTGGTCATTGGTGAGCCAAATTACTTTTGTTATGGCAATAACTGCACATGCGTAAGATGTTTATACAGTTATTGTGACAGCCCTTTCTGAGGTACCGAGGTTGTGGCTGGTAGTCGTCAGTGGATGAGGAGATTTGGAGTCCTCGGATTTTCATATCTTACATGACTTGAACATTGGTGACCGGGTCTTGAATTGGCTATGCCATTACTTTTTATGGCACCTAGACTGAATAGCCAATGCAGAATGATATTAGCAGTCATAGAGCAGTTCTGTTTAGCAATGGAGAATTCACCTGGCACACAAAGCATTACTCAACACTTAAAGCAGGGGTGTCAAACCGGTTCCATTTTGGGCCGAGTGTCTGCGGGTCTTTGCTCTCACCTTGTACTTGATTGATTAATTTGGTCAGTCATTGGTTTGTTTCTGCCCTCACCTGGTTGTTGAGGTCTGAATTGGGAATCAATTTATAGGAAAAACCATATACCTGCAGACACTCGGCCCTCTGTGGAACCGGTTTGACACCCCTGAGTTAAAGAGATAGTTCAGCCCAGATTCATATTAGGGTAAATGTCCACTTACCCTGAGTTGTTCCTGAAGGCACGTAAAGTAATTTTTCGAAACAATGCATTATTCAGCTCTGTACCAATCTGTAATTTACATTATTAAAATCGTCAAAGTTCATGAATGGAAACATTACATGCCACTTTACCCAAGCTGCATTGCAAGTGGAATACTACTCCAAAATTTCAAACGACATTTGGTAATCTGTTGTGCTAGCACAAATTTTCAATTTGTATACTGATGAAAGAGTCGGCGGTATTTGGTGTAGTTCATGAACGATTTGTTGTTTTTGATTAATCTTTTTGGTGAATTGTGATTCATGATTCATCTCGGTAGGTGACTCATTATTTTTCTGGTTGTTTCGGATCTTTGAATCTTCACTCGAAGAAATGATGAAAGAAATGAACAGTGATCCATGGCTCTTTTGGATTATCAAATCTCATTCATTGGAAGGAACGATGAAGGAAATTAGTGATGATCCATGACTTTTTCAGATCTTTGAATCTCATTCACTGGAAGGAACAGTTTTCATTGCTACCTACACGGAATGTTCACCACAAGCCTAAATGATGGCGTTGACTTGGACTTGACATAGAGTCAGCTATAGGAACTTGTTTTGTTAGGTGCAGTACATATAGTTCGACATATAAGATTAAAAGCAAGTCACAGATGGCAAATAATAGTCACACTATAGATACTGTAGCTGACAACATGTGAGCTGCAGTTTAAAAATGGCATCAATTACCAGATAGCTATAATCAACCTGTTGAAAATGATGAGACATCAACACCTTCTTGATCACACCTGTGTTAGCCGCACCCATTGTCAAGGTAAACAACAACGCTAGCTCATATCGTGGGGAAACGCTATGCATCTGTCAGTTCTGATGTGTCTGAGTGTTTGAGACATCCTAGATCCACCGTTTTATTCTTTTAAACAATACCAACCTTTGCAATTAAATCTGGTTTATTTTACTGTGATGCCATAATTCAATAGCTGGCTTATCTACCTAGATTTCTGTACTTGGTCTACCTAAGGAATATCCTAATTGGATATTTTTTGTCTTCAGTAATAACAATTCTCTTTTCAATGCAAGAAAACTATATTCAATCAGAAGACCTTTAAAATGATTAAGGATTAAAGTAAACCCTCAAGCCTTTATAAAGGCCATGAAGTCCCACTTGGTTCCCCAGGATATCTGGACCGGTGTGTTACTGCCTTTATCTATCGGCTGGGTTGCTGAAGAGAAGAACCCGAACTACCCAGGTGTGGATTACTGTAAATTACTGTGTTTAATGAGCTCAGGGTCGACCAGATTCACAAACACACTCTTCCCTGAAAGATGTTTCAATGCTTTCTTTTGACTCTCCCTCTTTTCCTCTTTTTCACTCTCCAATCTATTTCTTTTCCAGCAGCATTATCTTCGCTGCTGTGTGAATGTGTGTGTGTGTGTGTGTGTGTGTTTGATTTGAAGTAGGCAAACCATTTGTTGATGCCACTGTAGTGCGGAGTGTTTGCCTCTGTGCATGGGCTGTAGAACTAGAAGTGCTGAGAGTAGAACACTTCTAGTTCCACACACTCCTATACTACTGATTAGGAGTGTATCTGTGTGTGCGTCTCTGTGTGTGTGTTTGTCCACTCGAGCATGCACATGCACTAACGTGACATATGCATTCATTATTTTTGTATGCAAAGGAAGATGAGAAACCAGTGACAGGTGATTCATATATTCTATGTTATTCTCACAGTCTGTATACGATTGTAAAATCAGGAAAAGGTGATTTATATATTCTGTAATTCTCACAGTCTGTCCTTGATTGTACAATCCGTAACAGATTACTCATATTTTCTGTGTTATTCTCACAGTCTGTACATGATTGTACAATCAGTAACAGATTATTTATATATGTTATGTAGAGTTCATTTCCATTTGTCTTTCTCAAAACTGTTTACCTACTTTCAGGAAAATATTTAGTTATCTGCTGACCTTGCTATGTTGGAGGAGTACATATATATCTGCTATATGCCTTATCAATTCAGCAAGTTCACATTATGTTGTGTAACTATTTTCCCCTGAATACTTGGTGATAATTTCTATGCATAGTGTGGAATTTATCAACATTAGCTTTTTGGAATGTGTACTCACTGTACCAAGTTTTGTAATAAGGGAACTGGTTTTCAAATGTACACTAGATAATGTACAAACAATACATTTTTTAATAAAGAATCTCAGAAGAATAAATAAATAATGTTAAAATTAATTAAAAATAACTATTTAGTTTAGTTTTCATTCGTACTGGTCAACCGAGCAACAACAGAGCAAACCAAGAAATCATTTTGGCATGCGCTCGGCATGTTATAATATCTATGGATCCTAATAAATATCTGTTAATCTTAGAAGGATAGTGTTCTTAAATCTTGGGGTCGCATCGTCGTATTACATGCATGGCATTATATATTTTCCACTTGCTTATAGGCATTATTTTGACCATATATGGGTAATTTGGAGTGTGTCAAAATGCAAATAAAGAGGTTGTGCATGAGCACTTAAGATATGAACAAATGGAATTTGTCAGCGGAGAATGCCTGCTGCCTAATGCCTAGTGCCTAATGCCTACTGCCTACTGCCTAACGCCTAACGCCTACTGCCTAACTCCTACTGCCTAATGCCTACTACCTAACCCCTACTCCCTAACGCCTACTACCTAACGCCTACTGCCTAACGCCCAATGCCTAATGCCTAACGCCCAATGCCTAATGCCTAACGCCTACTGCCTAATGCCTACTGCTTAATGCCTACTGGTCGGATCATCTGATAAATCATTACTTCTATGCGCATTCCCTTCGTAAGTACAAGTTCAGGATAGTTTCTACACACACTTGGCGTTCGGATGGAGGGACAGGCTCTGATGCACAGCAGCTGTCAGCAGTCAAAACTCCAAACCGGGTTAGGGTGAGTGGGTAGAAAAAGTAGGGGTACTACAGGAGGTAAAAATGAAGGTCAGCAATGGAGTGGTTGTGTGAGAAAAGCAGAGTAGAGAGAGAGTTTGAGAGATTATCATGGCCCACTAATTTGAGGACACGTCCTTCGGCGATGTTGCCCTCGGGGTTTAGGAACTGGAAGGGAAAAAAGAGAGAGAGTTAGTGAAATAAAGGGAGGGGAGGATACGGATTGGTCAAGGATTCCCAGCAAAAAAAGTCCAGACATAGGACAAACACATTGATGTGCCCATCCGCTCATACATCATGAGTCTGAACACGTTTACAACACTAAGACGAGAAGGGACACAGTCATAAAGATACACGGGAAGAGAGTGAAAGCGGAACGGATTGGGAATGAAGAACGGGCCACAGGTGAGGTCACGCAGGGCTGCCAGGGAGCGTGGGTAATCTGGGCTGTAATGTTCTAGCATGTCTCAGTCAGGTTGTTATGGCGACGGCATACATATTCACCCAAAGGGACAGCAGGATTGGAGGGTTGTGAAAAGTCCTGCTCATTTCCCCTTCGCGTGTTACTCTGTCAGGTTGTCCGTGGACACATTTTACAGGTAGATGGTGGATCAGTGAAGCCTGTTTGTGTGGAATTCAAGTCATTTAGCAGGCCCTCTTATCCAGAGTGACTTAAAGTAGTTACTGCATGCACATTCATATTTTGTCTTACTCCTAGGTGTTGTCAGCACCATGCGCACCAAGCATACACACACAGTGTTCCAGGCCTGGGGAGGCTGACATCTTCCTCATGTGTCTAGTACTAGGAACTTACCTAGTGACCTCTCCTCCGTCTTCATCTCCTTTCTCCACTTCTCCTCTTCACTCTTCTTTCCAAACCTTGGCCTTCTCCATCTCCACCATTTACTCCAGAATTCCAATTATCAAGACTTAGTACGGGTTCATTCTCCCTCTATCAAGACTTAGTACGGGTTCATTCTCCCTCTATCAAGACTTAGTACGGGTTCATTCTCCTTCTATCAAGACTTAGTACGGGTTCATTCTCCCTCTATCAAGACTTAGTACGGGTTCATTCTCCCTCTATCA